>CP135581.1:3944843-4057854 GCA_032401905.1 Swietenia macrophylla
TATATATATATATATATAACTGTGTGTGTGTGCGTGTGTCCTGTTGATGTGAAGTCTTAAGTCTTTGAAATATCTAATCCTCCTTGAGTCAAACATCTTCGAGATAAACATGGATTAGAAATGTTGGCTAGTTGGCAAAAACTCCAATGCCTAAGTTTGGGATAAGAAAAAATGTGTTTCCTAATGAGTGATTTCAATATCTAAAATTGAGTAAAGTTCCTTTTCCTTTTTTTTGGACCATTTATTTATGGCCTCATGCCTTTTCTTTAAAGTTATAGAAGTTTGATTCCTATAGATTTTTGTGGAGATATCTTTTAGTGAGAAAGTAAAAAATAGTCCTCTTTCAATTTTTATTAGGCAATGCCTTATCCTTTTAATTGGTTTAGGTGGACTAGAAGTACAACTTAGGTTGTTTCCACTAACATGAAATTGGTTTGGTCAATAAGGATTATCATGTACCAATTTGAGTCCTATAATATTTAATATTAGTGAGTTTCGACTTTGGTACTGAAAACTATTAAAAGATTTCAAGTTTTCTCCCATGCTAGTAAATATTATGAGAGAATAGCCTTTTTGACTTTGTTGAAAGAGTTTGCAACACTTAGGTCTTTCTTCTATTGATTCAATAGAAGTTTATATTATCGGTTGCATATATTTGTCTTCTCATAATTGGAATTAATGGGAACTTTTTTCTCCTATATATGTGTTGTCAAGACAAAAAACAAATGTATAAAAGCCATCCTTCACATGAGTATGTTTATAATCCTAATAGGTATCTTTGGACAAAAAATATGATATTCAAAAAATAGAATTATCCTATTGATGGGTATGTTTATAAACCCCATAGATGTCCTCGAGTAAAAACTTGATCTTCCAACAATAGAATTATCCTATTGATAGATACATTTATAATTCCTATGCATGTTATTGGCTCATTATGAATATTTGATATTCATTTTATTGCCTCATACTATATTTTATTGAATAACTAGAAATAAGTAAACAATTAAGTAATTCTCCTCAAAATTGATAAATTAATAGCCACGAATGGCTTAACATAATAAATCATAAATTTAATCAATTAGTTCCCTTTGAAAATACTTGATTAATGACCGAGAACACAATAATAATTAATCAAAAATCTAACTATGATTCCTCTTAGATTTAGATAATAAATAACGAATGCTATAGAAATAAATAATAAACTAAACTAAGTGATTTTTTCTAGAATTACTTGTGAATAATCTATAATAAATTCTTGTAATTTTCTCTTGGATTTACATTATAAGTAATAGAGATCATAGTGATTAATAATTAAGGAATTTGACCAATTAATTCTCCTTCGAATTTTTTAATTAAAAATCAAGAATAAATAAATAATTAAAATATTAATCAAGTGGTTACCTTGTCGTCACAGAGGGAAGTGGGCTTACTCAAAGGTTTTTTCTTTTAGTTTCTTAAGTACCTTTGATGTTTAATCTTATTAGTAAAGAAGCCATCATTCTAATGTATTTACTTTTTTGCCCCTATTGGTTCTTTTGGAAACTTGCTTTCTCAACAATGAATCTTCTAGGTTATTTTCTTTTCTACCCTTTGTTATTCTTTTTGCATACTTGCCTATTCGGCAAGAAAAGAACCTCTCAGAGGTATTTTTTTTTCTACCTATGGTAATTCTCTTTGAAGATTAACCTTTTTTGCAAGGAAGGAACCATTCAAGCATATTTTCTTTTTTACCCTTATTACTTCTTTTTAAAGACTTGCCTCCTCAACAAGTAAGAAACTTCTCAAGGATATTTTTTTCTACCCTTGGCAATTCTTTTCAGAGACTTTACTCATCGATAAGGAAGGACACTTATAAGGGTATTTCTTTTTCTATCCTAGCAATTCTTTTTTGGAATCCTCTTGTCTCCATATCAAGAAAGAAGCTACCTAGAGGCATTAGCCTTTCTACCTTTAAAGTGCATTAAAATCATTCTACCTTCTTGGCAGAGAACGTGATTTTCGTCTAGGCCATAAAGAATAATTAGATCCATTTGAGTTATAGAATAATTAAGCTTATTTGATTTTCAAGAATAACCTCACCTATTTGGAATTTAAAAAATAATGAGACTCATTTATAGTTTAAAGACTAACTGAACTTATTTGAGCCTTGAAGAATAATTGAGCTCATTTAGGTTTTACAGAATAATCAAACCCATTTGGGCTTTAAATAATAACTAGACCCATTTGGATTTTAAAAAATATTCAAACTCAATATAAATTTTTATAATAAGAAATACAAAGATAAATGTTAAACTGTATTTTCTTTATATATAAAGACAAAATTATAATTTATCATTTTATTGAAGGTGTACCTATAATTATCTTTGTAATGGATGATGTAGGACCAAAATAAATAATCTAAAGCCCCAAAATTTTTCACATTTTCATCAAATAGGATTAATTTGTAATATTTAAATTATTCAAGTAGATAATTGTAATTTACTATTTTGATGATGGTATTATTGTAATTTGCTCAAGACCTGCATGCACCATTTTCACCTGTAATTAATTTTCCAATGGCTGTAATTTACATGTAGTCTTCCAATCTATATATGAAATTAAATCTGATGCTTCCCTTTTAAAGTGATTCTCAAGTTTAAGAAATTATCTTTTATGAATTTAGGTTATTAATTATAGGTCATCTCATTATTAAAAATATTACATTCAATGCTATCACATTCTATTAGTGAATAGTTTGTTGACACTTGTTCAAAGTATTATGAATGAGTCTGTCAAAAATATATGACATAATCGATAGTGTAAGACATCAATCATCATGGTATCAAGGCGTAATTGTTTTTATTGTATCAAAACCAGGTGTTACAAAATTAGAGTCAATTACTTTTAACTCACATGTATTAGGTTATATTGACATTAAATTAGTTTTTAGAATTTGTTATTTTTTCACGTCCTCATTTACTAGTCCAAGTATATAATAACTACCATACACCCATGATATACACCTACCATTAGTATTCAACACAAATATACAAGGTTTTTAATATCTTGTATAACTAACTCACATAATATATATATATATATATACACACCAAAATATAAAAATGCACTATTACAAATATAATATTCTACAATCAAATATTTTGACAGAAATGCATCTAAAACCCTTTTTGGAAATATATACATATATAATAATAAGATACACTATATACCTAAAATAGTCTCCAACAATTTGTAAGCCACAAATTTTTTGCTTGGAGATGTAGATTGGTAATTTTCTAATAATGTATCAAATTTAAAAATATTTTTAGAAAAAAAAAGTGAATATAGAACTCAATGAATATATAGAAAATATTTAATTAAAAATAAAATATAAAAGTAAGAGTATCATATTTAAAAATATAACAATTATAAAATTTAAGTCATTTATTTATATTCAAACAAGTCACAAAAAAATATTCACATATAAAAATCTGTAAATATTTCGATAAAATCTAGGGTCGCCCAAAATTATCTCCTAAAATTTCTCCTAAGCTCCTCTGGTGTATATCTCAAGACTTGCAAACGATATTTTTTATATAATCATGTAAAATTAAGTTATTGAACTTACTTGTGAGTGTTAGCTCAGATAGAAAACATTGTCAGATACTTATTATATCCGACACCTACTTTTTTATCTTCTCGTAAGTGATAAGGAGGAAATTGTAATCTTTCTCTCGCCTTTTTCTCTCGTAAGGGTAAAAATGTGTATATATAAACGCAGGTATAAATCTCTATACAGATGCACTCGCAATCAAACACCTATACTAAAGTCATAAATTATGAAATTATATACATATCTTTAAATTATATTCATCAAACCATACATTTACAAGTAACGTATACAATTATCAAATCATATTTTCTTATAAATCCACTCTTATTTTAGCATTTCAAATTCATACTCATAAAACAATTTATAAATTTAAATTACATAATACAATCAAATATTTAAATTTATTTTATCAAAAAATATTGAAAATAAAATCATATTTATAAAATATTTAAATTCATATTATTGAAAAATATTTAAAAATATATTCATCAACTCACTATTTGTAAAAAAATTAACACTTCCGAAATTTAATCTCCTTGTTACGCAAAATCCCTCACTATTGTATCATCACCTATATAAAATTTATTCACACATACATGGTATTAATATACTATATTTATTCTAGACATGTGACATTAATACAATGCATGCAATGTATATGCTCCTATTTTTACCTACACTAGTCTCCAAAATTCTTACTATTTTTACAAACCTTATTAGTATCAATTCTTACCTAAATAAAATACTTTATATAAATTATCGTATCAAACTTTCAACGTTAATTTTTTATACCCAAAATATACACCAACATAATACTAAAAATTTACCCAAAACAATGAATTTGCCATAGGATCATTTATATTGACATAATATATTAATTTTTCTCTAATCATTATTAATCATACAATATTTAACCTCAGAAAAATATCATCACCAAATACACCAAATATATCCATAAAATCAATATTTCCTAACCCAAAATTCATCTCAAGTTTTCTCCCAAAAATTTAATCATTTGGGCATTACAACAACACCTCACATACATCACTATCACAATTCTATCTCATTTATCACAAACAAAAAAAAAAAAAAGAAACAAGTTATTATTTGACATAAATCTATATTCATTTACACATCCTTTGTATCAATTAAATATCAATATGATTATCAATTCATAAATTTTCATACTCTTAAATTCGGTCATCTAGTATTCTTAGCATTAACATAAATTTCATGCTTTCTACATATTTTTAACATGATTCTAAGCTTAAAATAAAATTTAAAAAACTTACCAAAATTTTTCTAAACACGAGTATGTCATCTGGATATTTTTTCTCCTTGAATTTCTCTTTAATTGAACCTCAAGTGAAAATCAAGCAAATCCTTGGTGTTTGGCTTGGTTTTTTGGTTTTTCTTGCCTAAGAAATCTTTATAAAAGTTGTTTAAACTAAAATTTCAAAGATAGGAGAGGAAGAGAAAATTGGTCGATTTTATAGATAAATGGAGAAATTGCGTAACAATAACAAAGAAAATGTATGCCCAATTATAATATCATTCATCTCAAGAAGAACCGCATTTCTACATCTATACATTACTTGGGCAAGCATAAAACTTGGAGAATTTTCTTGATACTTGGCAACAAAGAATTCCTACAAATTTGTAATGTTGGGATTATCTACTTTTGATAGAATGAAGAGAAGCCTACAAAATAGTCAAGGCGTTACTATTTTAGAGATAGTCAAAGAATTCACTGTCAATTTTATTGAGTGCACAATGTTAAAGATGGTAATTTGATACAATATCTAAAATATCCAATATTTGCAATTTAATTGATATCAAAAAAAGCTTTAATTTTAAAATAAAATATCTAAAATTAATTTATTTTATTATAATTTTAAAATTTAAAATTAATTTCAATATTCGATAGTCGATCAAAAAATACAACTTATAAAAAAAATATTATTTTTTAAATAATAAATTTACAAATTATGTATTTAAAACATAATATTTCTTTTAAACACTTAATTTGAAAAAATATTATTTAAAAAATTTATTTTTCAAATACTATTTTAAAAAATATTATTTTAAAAATAATTAATTTGTAAAAAAAATTATTTGTAGTCTTAATTTGAAAAAAAAATATTTTTCAATTATTTTGAAGGATTTCGAATATTCAATTTTTTTGTCAATTTATGATACGGATATTAAATAGATAAATTTTCAATATGGTTAAATAATCAAACTTGAATATTTGATCAAATATGAATACAAATATCTCAAAATTTATAGATATTCTATCTTTTGTCATTTATAGATAATGCACATAACTGTCGTTGTACCAATATTATTAAAAAAAAAAATACTATTTTCACATAATACCAAGGATAAGCCTCGTTATATGAGATCGAACCAATAAACAACATAATGAACATCAAAAGATCAACATAATACACACACTTGTACCAATATTTTCATATTAATATCCTGAAAAACCTAGCCTCTTTAGTTTAGCCTCCATTTTCCAACTAAACATGTGATAGAAAAAAATTAGTTCCAGCATACGTTACAATGCAAAACCTCGTGTAGCAATCATTTTCTTCCCTCAATTTTCACAAACAAACAAGTCAAATAGCTACATGAATACACATGCCTCCTGCAATATACAAAATTTAGGAAGCCAAACAAGGAAGGTTATTAGTTCCAAAACTTCTAAAAAATTTTGAAAGTTTGCCATATCTCAAATTCATAAAACCAATTCAAAATTGGAAATGAGAGGAAGATGGGATCTTTGCAACATAAGTTAAGGGCTTATGTCTACGCCTAAGCATAAACTGAAAGACACTATAAGACCATAACAGTTAAACAATATCTCATTTCTATTTAATATAGTAATTGCAAAAAAAAACTTGAAGAAAAAACCATCAAATAATCTGCCTTTGGAATAAGGAGACAAAATAATTAAAAATTAGAACAAAAGCATTTACCATAAAAATGATAAATATGTTGAACAACAAGATGCTTTTGCCTACAATCATCATCACTCTTCATAATACCTTATATAGAACAAAAGAACAATTTCATACGTAGGAATAACACTTATGATATAAAAACTATCAAATAATAAAGAGCGTATTTTTATGGTTTATAAGGGTCAATATTGTATATCTTATTAGACATATTTTTTGGAGAGAAAATAATGACCTAACTTATAATAAATAGTATCGGAGTCAAACCCATTGCGACTTTGATATCTCGCCAAGTACTCATGTATAACAAATACATCCATAAAAGGCCCATAAATCTCAGGATAGCCCGTGACAAATAGTATTAGAATCAAACCTATTTCAACTTCAATGTTTTACCAAGCATTCATGCATAACAGATACATCTATGAAAGGCCTATAAATTTCGAGTTTGAGTAGAACAGGCATGTAAGAAACTCCACTACAATAAGGGTGACACAAGATTGGATGAGAAAGAATATAATAGAATTTCACATTAAATAGGAAAGGAGTATCCTTAGAATTTATAAAGATCGATACTATATACTATATTAGACATATCTTTTGGGGATAAGTTAAAGACTTTCTGACACATAACTTATAAATTAACTCACGTTTATACATCATTGATTGTGGATAATTACAAGTCAGTGCTCTAAGCATTATAATTTATTAGGTTCATTGACTTCAATTAGTCATTACTTAAATCGATAGATGATGTTTTTCAAAAAATGATCATAATTAAAAAAAAAATGTTTCATCAAGCTAACAATAGAAATTAATATGGTAAATTTTGCTAAGCAACAAAAAAATAAAAGAACTAACCATTGATTTTCTAAGAAAATTCAATTATTACCATATAAATGAAGTCATAAATCATGTAGATGAAATCCAATTAATCATGTGTATAACAAGGAATTTATGACAATTAAGAAGTGAAACATAGCAAAAACATCAGCTAGAAGTTTACAATGCACATCCATTTGAATTTTCAAATGTTGTGAAATAGCTCACCAATTGAACTCAAAGTAATAAGTATCTACCTGAAAAAATCAAACTTCATAGGTACTCAAGAACACCCAATACATGGCTAAGAATTTCAATGATAAATTTGCAAAAAAAAAAAAAAAAATTTAAACAAATAGCACAAGAACACCAAATTAATTACGTACTTGAGCTGTAGTTACTTCGCTTACGTTCATAGTAAAAATTTGCATATGTTTAGATCCTAGAACATTTAAGAGTGAAAGATATTTATGCAAAAAATTAAAATTTAAACTAACAAATCAACACACAATAAGATTTACAATGTCTTAAATGGATCAAAAAATGAATAAATCTTTAACTAATCAATCTAAACCTATTACAAATAAATTTTAATAATAAATTTAATTAATAATTGATAAAACAATAAAAGTAAATTAGATACAAGAATTTATTATCTAAGGTCTTTCATAAGATTAAAATCTCTCTGGATTGATAACAAGAGTTACCAAAATATTTTAATAGTAAAAAAAAACTTATAAACAGTAATTTTTTACAAAAGTTCTTGTAAATCAATCTCAACTAATTCTTTTGAGCGACCCACTCTAAGTTATCCTATTTTCAAAATTCTGATATCTTCTTTCTTTAATAAAATCCCTGAATGACATGTTCACATGACTAGAACTTCTAATTACTAATAACAATTAGAACTATAAAAACTTTACAATTAAATTTATAAAGAAAGAAAGTTTGAAAATCTCTCAAGAGAAAAACTCATATAAATCTCACTTATAAAAATGTGATTTGTATTTTCTCTTAAGAAAAATAATGGTAATACTCTCAAAAAATTTAAAAAATAAATTCTCCACTCATAAAACTTTAAAAAATATATAAAGTGACTATTCACCGACGTTAGGTTTAATTTTATAATATATATATATATATATATATATTGTAGGGTTATTTTTCTCGTAGGGTACTATTCATAATTATTGTTCACCACTCAGATACTATTCAAGCACAGCTTAAGTGAGCCATCTAAATTACATGACTGCTCGAGTAAAAGTTGAGTGGGGGTCAAGCGTTGAGATACTGTTTGATACTATTCATCAGTATTCACATATCACTAATCATGACATTGTCACTTCACTTGAGTGATTATCGTGCAAAAGTTAAGCGCTAGTTTTTTAATCCTTAGGGTTATTCATCTACTATTCATGCACCACTGCTCATGAGTCATATTTAAGTGCACTATTTATCTACACTCTTTAGTTACTATTTATCAAACTTAACTATTTTGATATGAAATAAACCAATATCAAATATAAACTTTATGGCAAAAACCAGCTTTATTGATTACTCAACTCGAAAAACAACAAAAATAATTCAAATACACAGATAAACAACAAAAGAAATCGGCACATCAAAGAGCTTAATCACCTCCCCTTACTCCCTTTGTTTCTTCACCTCACTTTTTTAAGCTTACTTGATTTTCTAGTGAATTGAAGGGTTAGTAAACCCAAGTAAACCATAATGAGTTGGTCAAATATTTAGTTCTAGTTTTGTTCATGTGGCGTTATCCAATTTGATGATTTTCTTTTATAATGGCTTTTTAGTTAAAGTAGCCTACAATCAAATACGATTGACCCTATTGAACTTGTTAACTATAATTTTTGGGCCAATCACAAACCAAAAATCAACCAATTAACTTTTTGACTGCTAGCATTTTTTTAATTTATGGCAACAGGAGCCCTTCAATTGTCATTCTTTTTATTGCACAATACCAACAAGTTAAGCCCACCCCCTGGCATATCTGTCTAGTTTCAAGACATGAGCAGATTGGTTTCCTTGGTCAACCGATGGCTTCCTTTCTGCTTTATTAATGCATTTTGACTAGGTTGTTGATTTACAAGCAGATGGTTTTATGTCCCAGTTTAGGTTTCTAGTTGGCAAACTTTTATGGTCATCAGGAGAGAATACATTCTCTAATGCCATTGGTCATCGCTTCTCATTTTGTACTATCTTGTATTTTTTCCCGACTACACCCCTCAGCATGCAAATCCATTAGCTTTTCCTTGTTTTTTTTTAGATTGCATACTATGGTAGCATTTGCATCTCTGCAGCTTGAATTTGATCTCATTCATGGATTTCCTTTTTAGATGGCTCTGTTGCCTGAAGGTATCACCGAACTTTTGCATCACGACAAGCTGTCTGTTCCTTTGGTATGTGGTTAGAGGCTTACTTATGATGATAATGTTTCTTAAATTTTATTTGGTCAGTTAGAGCTTCCACACCATATTGATAAGCATTTACTGACAACAGTAATGACACTTCCCAAGTGCTATTCAAGTTTCTACCATCTCAAGTGATGTGTCATTCACCAATTGGATGGTAAACTTTACAATTTTTAGAATAATTTATTTCACTATTGATCACCCAATTGATTAATCTTAAAATTTGGGATGTCACTTGGGAGTGTAGTGTTATTTTACTGACAAATAATGGCAAGATATTCATTCTTTCCTCCTCACTATCTCTCTTGCATGCACATGGACTGCATTTATATGGAGTGTTAGTCTGAATTATTATTAATAATTTGACAATTGTTCTTACAGATCAAGTGTCAAAATGTAATCATTCTCACTGCAACAAAGGCGACTCAGTTGAATAAGGAGTGGAACTGTTTGATCGAATTTCTAAGATCTTTTGGCATGTCATTGATGGAACCATACACGTCAAAGAGCTTGAAGACTAATCTTTCAGATGTGCATGTTAGAGATTATTTCCATTTCATAGTGCTCTCAAATATTAACTTTTTAAGCCTTTGGTATGCCTTTGTAGCACTCCTATTACCAAAGAGCTTCCATTTTCCTACCTCTTTTTTTTCCTATCCCGCCCCCTCTCCCCTCCCCACACACAACCCCCGCCACTCCTCAACTTAGAGAAGTTATTAACAATGAGCATATTACCGTTTGCCTACTTGCTACCAACATGATTTTACCATACTAAAGTATTCTGTAATATATTTGGAGCAACTGTGTTCCCTTGCTCTTCGTGCCAATTAACAGTTTCATGAGCTATCTAGCAGAGAATTCTTCTTTTTTCCTTATCTTTTGATCATTGTTTCTAGCATTCTACCTCATGAAATTGTTGAGTTTTATGTCAACAATATTGTCTCCCGGTTGTGCAAATAACATTCTAGGCATAGAAAAAAGGACCAAAATTTTATCACTCAGGTCAAATTGTTCTGGCTTATTTCTATATTGTCACAATTGATGATGCGGTTGTCGTACTAGTAAAATCACTGATGTCTGAATAGGAGATAGCTTGAAAAGGGAGGCGATGTTATGAAAATTTATAGGACAAAGACATTGTAACTTAAACTTCATAGTATGCAATTGTGTTTGGATAAGATATGGCCTAGATAGTGAGAAATAGTGTTAAGAAAATTTACAGAATGTGTAGACTTGATGATGTTCAGATCTTGCTAAAAGGATAGATACCTGGTTCACAAGAGCATTGTCTCACTCTATGAAGACAGGAAAAAGTGGACGCGAGATGTTATGATTAGAATTTTGAAGATGATCAGCTTTGATTGAATTTTATAATGCTGCCAAGAGAAACTATTGTTTGATAAATCCCACTGACACATTCATAAGAGTTCTGCTATCTTTTGTTAGTGTTGATTTTATTGTATTAATATTAGCACAGTTTATTTTATTTTCATGTGACTTTGATTTATGCTGCTATCTTCTGATTTATGCAGGTACAAGTTGCTCAACCTCTATCAAAAACTTTGTCTTGAATTCCCAGACCTTCACATTGGTAAGACAATTTCCCAATCTTTTTGGATTGTCTGAAGCTAGGATATCTTCTGTCACTTTCTAATTGTGATCCTCTTGCACAATGTAAGGTTGTTATCGCAAATCAAGACAAGGGCCACTCATAGTTAGTTTTGAAGGCAAGGTATGAGATATCTCACATAGATATCAAGCTTTATGAAACCATCTGCATTACATTTCCAACAAACATTAATATATGAAAAACACCTGTTGTGCAGGACCAAGTATGAATTGAAGTAGCTATAGATTTGTTGCGCAAGAAGTTCCATCCGGGGCCATTTTCTGAATTTGCTTAATTTGGCACTGTTCTCATCTTCAAGTCTTGCCTTTGAACCAAGGGAAAGCTAAATTTGACAGCTGGTGCGGCCACACTACGTTTCACACATATATGGAGTGAGAAGCACAGAGTGGTTGGATTTGGATGGAAGGAATGAGAAGATTTGGGAAAGGAAAAAAAAGAAAACATCTGAAAAAGAAGCCCCATAACCTAGCAAAGCCTTATATTTAATAAGGAAAATAGTAATGGTTTCTTGAGCTAACAGATTAAGAGATGGACTTTCACATGGGTATTAATTCTTAGGTTAGAGGCAATCAATCCTACAGCTTTATTCGAAACTTCTACCTCATGCTTAGCATCTCGTGTGAAGTGTTTTTTGAAGAAGCAGCTTGTACATTTACTTAATTTTACAAGAACATTTTCTTCTCTAACTTGGGATTCTATTTTTTTTTTTTTTTGGGTTTTTTGGTTGGTTGGTCGAATTACTCACTAAATCACAATGTTGATTATTATTTAGGCAGTCTTGCCAGTTTGACAAGGTTATACTAGTACGCACATTATTAATTATTAGGTCATATTTAATCACCAATTAACGAACTTTGAACTGTATTCTTCATGCCCCGTGGAATAATGGGGTAAAAAATTGTGACTTGTAATTGTGTCCCGTCGTCACCAATCTTTAGGCTGACCCATTATCAGAAACTTCCCTTTGTGACCGAAACTGGTTCTGATACGTGACTTGGTGAAACAAATTGAATACATACATGATTGGCAACATCTTTCAAGGCCAATTCCATTTGAAAACTATGATAGATTTCTCGGCTCTTCAAACTCTTCAAAGTCTTCAACGTCTTCAAAGCATCCCTTATGTCTACTGCCCCAAATAATAATAATAATTACAGAAAAAAAAAATATCCTCATAAAAAAGAAAGGTAAATTCAGGGAATATTGAGGCTAATGGTTCCCAAACTTCTATTAATAAAACATAATGATACTCGCATGGAAAATATTACAACTTACATACTCATTTACTAATTTTCAAAAATATAGGGATCAAGATGATAGTATTCGGAACAAATAAATATTGTTTTTTAAAAAATGAACACAGCTTCTTTAGCTAATCCTCTCCTCCAGGTTTGCAGATAAGCGAGTGGCTTAACGCAAGTGGAAGCTTAAAGAAATGGAGGGTAATAGTGGCATTAACGATGCGCATAAAAGAAAGGATTAGAGGGCACTGGCATCGATGTGCTGGTGAATCGCCATGGCAACTTGACAAGTGCTTTTAGCGATCAAAACCTTAATGAAATTCTTCTTAACATCAAATCTTCCAAAACCGCTGTAAGCCAACCATTTCTTGATTTTCCCTTCATATTTTCTTTGGTCTATGGCTTTGAAATGTTGGGTTCTTGTTTGTTTTCTGTTTAGACTGAGAAAATAGAGTTCCTCGTTTTTTTTTAATTTTATTTATCATTATTTAGTTTGACTTTTGTTTTATTGGATTTTGAACTTGCTGGCGGTCATCAATTACGGTGCATTGTGCTACGCTTCTGGGTTTTACAAATAACAAAAGCCCTTCTCTCTACTGTCTCGTTTCGTTTTGTATTGTATTTAGAATCATTGGATATGCAATAAAAATTTTACTTGAGCACCAGGTGTTTGATGAAAACTTCTATGGCAATTCACAAGGTGGATTGCGGAAAATACTTCTATTGCTATTTTATAATCTCTTATTTAAATGGACTAAAACACTTTTTGGGATGAAGAAATACTTGCATTGCTTTTTCAAAAAAGCATTTAAAAAGTGTTTTTTTCTACAAATTGTCTAGCATAAATTGTTTTCAATCAATGCAAGTTTTACTACTCTTCCAAGTACAATATCAATATTAATGGCTATATATATTGGTCTCAACTGAGTGATTATATAAGTGCAAAAGCAATGGTGTTCAGTAATTGTGCAACGGTTATCATTTTCAGGTGCAGAGTGTGCAGCCAGATTCTGCAAGCTGAGTAACAATTTCCCCAAGCATTCTATCGTTTATGCAGATATTGATGAATGCCCAGAAACCACTTAGCATATTCGTTACACGCCCATGTTTCGTTTTTACCGTGATGGTCAAAGGGTAGATAAAATGTTTGGTGCTGGAGAAGAACGGCTGCACGATCGATTGTGGTTGCACTCTTAAAGAAATCTTCTGAACTTTATTTTTGCCAACAAATTTGCTGTGCTGTTTTGTTTGTCTAATTATATACATGTAAACGGATTTTAAGTTTTTTATTATTGAAATTATGTATCAATCATTTATTGGAAATATTGACATGGGTAATTGCTGCAATTGCTTCCAGTTTATAATATATATATATATATATATATATATATCTCAATTGACCGGTATTAGCATCTTATTGATGACTGGTTAAGATTGACAATTCAGGAGCTCAATTAAAAACGCTCACAGTGAACTTCATAATCAAGACAAATCGTAAACCGAAATTGATTAAATCAAATAAATCACATACTATTGTTCTCAGTAAACAAATTGGATAATAGCAGAAATCAATTGCTTGCTTGAAGAAATAAAATGTAATGGAAAGAGAAATGGCAAATGCCGAATGGAACATATCCCCAACCTTTGCTAGTGCCTCAACTTGAAAGCATATTAGCCGGTATGACTCAGACCTGAGCTTTGAAATGTCAATTTTACCATCAGACATGCATTGAAGCCTTTCTTTATTCTTCTACCAGAAGTAGCATGATGTCTCCGACAATAACCATTTTCAAAACAAAAAAAAAGGGGGGGGGGGAGGGGGGGGGGGGGGGTGGTGTCCAAATTACTGATTTAGGCCTTCGGCTGGAGGTGCTTGACAGTTTCCCAAGTGAAATCTGGATCATCACGACCAAAATGACCATAAACAGCAGTCTTTTGGTATCGGAAGTTGCCGCCTCTCTTCAAATCAAGATTAAGGGCAATCATTCCAGGCCTGAAGTCGAAATTCTCCTTAATTAAAACCAAAATCTCCTTGTCCGGGATCTTTCCTGTCTTGTAAGTGTCAACAAACACGGATAGCGGTTCCGGCACGCCAATTGCGTAAGATACTTGCACAATACAACGTCGTGCAAGCCCTGAAGCCACCACACTCTTTGCTGCCTGCCTAACAATGTATGCACCACTTCTATCTACCTTCGTGGGATCTTTTCCAGAAAAGGCACCTCCGCCATGAGCACCCCAACCACCATATGTATCAATGATAATCTTCCGGCCAGTGAGTCCAGCATCTCCATGAGGTCCACCAATAACAAACCGACCTGAAGGATTGAGGTGGAAGATGGTGTTCTCATCCAGATATTGAGCTGGGATAACAGGCTTAATCACATGCTCTTTCAAGTCTTCTGCAATCTGCTCATTGGTGACAGTTTCATCGTGTTGAGTTGAAATCAGAACTGTGTGAACTCGAACTGGAACCATGGCTCCACCCTCATTGCGGTACTCAATGGTCACCTGGGTCTTACCATCAGGCCTCAACCACGGGCAAGTCTTATTCTTTCTGACCTCGGTAAGCTTGGCACCAAGTTTGGTAGCAAGGACATGAGTTAGAGGCATAAACTCAGGTGTTTCATCTGTAGCATAGCCAAACATGTGTCCTTGATCACCAGCTCCAATTTCCTCTGGTTTCTTGCTGAGATGGCCATGAACTCCTTGGGCAATGTCAGGGCTCTGTTGCTCAATATTGACGAGTACCTTGCAATTATTGGCGTCAAGGCCAACATCAGCTGATGTGAACCCGATACCTCTGCAAGTATCTCGAACTATTTTTTCATAGTCAACTGTAGCCTTAGTAGTGATCTCACCAAAAACCATGACCATGTTGGTCTTGGTACAAGTCTCACAGGCAACTTTGCTCTCGGGATCCTGTTCCAAGCAGGCATCAAGGATAGCATCTGAGACCTGATCACAGAGCTTGTCAGGGTGACCTTCATTGACAGATTCAGAGGTGAAGAGGAAAGTTTCCATCTATAATCTGAGAGAGATCATAAGATGATGTTAGTTACAAGTTCCCCGATTGACCATGACTAAACTGACAACATATCTTTTATAAGTTCAGAATTTTAGTAATAATAAGAAGTAAATGCAAAATCCATACGTTTTCAATCTCTTCCATCAAAGAAAAGAGCTAATGCGGTGACATCAATTTGGAACCAACTACGTTATGCAATCTAAACATCCAGTAGTTAAAATACCCAAAATCTTGGACATAATGAACACATTAAAATCAGTCAATTTCTGAAACAAAAGGCAACTTACACCAACAAGCCCCATGAAAAAATCAAACAATGACCATGCAAAGACACCTAATTGCACTTTAATCAACCTTAAACACATAAATCTGACAACTCAGTAAATAAATACTCCCAAAAACAAAAATAAATAAATAAATCTGTAGAGCAATGCTTCCAAGCAAATATCCCAATTCTACGCATAACAAGGATCTGCTCAAACAAGAACGAAACCCAGTTGTGAATATCCAATATAACAAAAATAAAACACGAAAACCCACCTAGAATATACGCCATAAAAGATAAAACATTTAACAGATCTTTAAAATCGTGGACAGAACGTACGTAGGAAATAAAAGGTAATTCAGACCTGTAAGTGGAACAGGTAGATATTCGCAGCTGAAATGAAGAAAAGGAGGAAAGGGTTGGCGAAAGTAAGAGCGGTTAATATTATAGAAACAGTTGCGCTTGATTCGTTCTCACACTTGTTTTGCCCTCGCTTCCCCCGCTCTTTTCGCTGGTTTCTCTTCCGCCTTCCAGGTTTTATTGGCAACTTGTATATTTCGCCTGTAACTTAGTCAAAAGACTATTTTGATCTGAACCATCTGATTTTTGGTAGGACCAGCTGAGGTATGCAATCTGATGGTCTGACTCAGCTGGATGGGTTTAGTAATTTGTTGTAAGTGGGTCCCAATCTCACCAGATCTGGACACGTCAGGATGCGGCATCCACATGGTGTACATGTGACCTTTTTTTTTAAATTTTTGGGGGTGGGGGGGTTGGGGGTTGGTTTTTCGGGGGGATTGGTGTGGTTGAAGTGGCGGGGTTTGGTCAGGCGAGGGGCCATGGTAAGAATATAAACACAAGCAGGAAAACAATATCATGAGCATCCTTATCTCCCAATCAGGGATGACAATTCTTGTCGTAGGTCGGAAAATGAGACCACGTGTAGCTTTGTTTCCGTAAACAGACGGTGGGAATAAGACTTGATCCACCCTCATTTACAAGAACGAGCTGAAGATGAGGATGGTAATTTTGGTTCTGTTCTGGGCCTGATCAACACCACTCGTCAGTAAATTTGTTAAGAATAAATTCTACACAGAGATTAATATCATCATCCGACTAATTGCAAAAAGATTTTAAGTTTATTTTGTGTTTCTTGGAAGTTAGTGTCTTAAATTTAAAATAATTATTAAAAGAATTTTTAAAATTTTAATTACGCATTTAAGTTTTTTATTTGTTTTTTTTAATTGGTCCACGTGCAAACCTATTAGATCTCAGAACTTAACAAATTAAGAACTATTTGCGCTTCAAATCAGACTCATGTTATATAGTTAGTGTCGGGCAAATGTTAAGGTTATTTTTTAAAAAAAATTTAATTAATTTGTATCATTATTACCTTCTTTCTGTGTGTGTCCGACATCCAACTCACGTTTTGTGGATCCGTACGTAATTGAGTAAAAATAAGTTTAGATTTTTTTTCATTTTACCGTTGTCAACAAATTATCTAAACATATTTTGAAATGGTAATTTTACTTTATAAATTGTTATGGCATATAGCTCTTTTTTTTTTTTCAAAAAGGACACATATTTTTTTATTAATAGTTTTTTAATTACAGTAAAAATTTTTATTTTAGAGAATATGTTTACCAAAAAATAAAATAAAAATATATTACTATTTATTATATATCGACAGAGTTTGAGTTCATTTATAAAACAAAATACATATAGAGATATTTGAAATTAGATAGGCTCTTGTAAAAATTTAATTTTTTAAAAAATATAATAAGATCTGTTGATATTAGGTGTAATTAAATTTTAAAAATAAAAAAATTATTATAAGTGTGATTGTATCTATTTTTATATAGTAAATTTTTTTCCTCTTGTCATTATTAGTGATCGTGATTGTTTTGCGTTGTGTTATTGGTATTCTTTCGTATTTATTTTTATTTAATTGATATATTTGTTCTAAGAAATTTACAACAAAACTTAAAAATTCCAACTCAAACTAATATTTGATATTACATTTTAAATGATATTTTTAAATTTCTTTTAAAATTATAAAATAATATTATTTTTTAAATTCAAATATATACGTGTATGTATGTAGTTATAATTTGTATTTTTTTCAATTACTATAATTTTTAAATAATTAAATTTTTAATCAAAATATTCTTACCTATAAATTGTGCACTAAATTAAATAATAAAGTAAAAACAATACAAATATAGTGAAGAAAAACAAAATTTGCTAGAAACTCGTGAATATTTAAATTTGATAAATATTAAATATTCACTTAAGTGAATTTGATAATGAAATATTAAACTTATTACAAATTTAATATGAATTTAAGATTAAATTTTTATAATAAATGCGAACACAAATTTAAAGGCATTTGTATCAAATCTATTCTTACCATCCTTAAAATTATTTGGCTGATATGAACAAGTGAAAATTCTATAACAAACAAAACAATCATTATATCACGTGCAAAATAAACGCTATGGTTTAGCGAACAAAACATTCGTATATAAATTAGTAATCTGTTCCCCAAGAATATACTATTTACTGCACCATTTCTAGGAAAAACCATTTTCACCGTTCAAAAGTTCAGGACTGAACAATATTGTAAACCAGATTACCTTTTTATATTCCTCGACATGTGACAATGAACAGAATACCATCTTCTATAAACAATCGCCACTGCTTTTTATCTACATGCATCTGTTTCACATTGTTTACATACGAGGCATTAAAAATATCAAACTCAAATATATTATTGCAAGCCCGGTAAATTGTTTTGCAGAAATGCCATCTAGGACGTGTACTATCTCTTTTCCCCCCGACTTCATGGTTTATAGAAAGAATGTGCATAATATGCAAGAATGAATAACAATGAAATCCTAGTGGGGTTGAATTGGTGTGATAAAAAGTTGCTGTTAGTAACTTAGGCCGAGTTGAAGTCCAAGGGCAGCATGGATGAGGAAGAGCGTCATGATCCCGCTACCCAAGATCCCGTGAACATTCCTTAATCCAGGATTACCCTGTAAATGAAATAGAAGAAAACAATGAAAATCAAGAATGTGATGGTCCTTAAAATGTGTAAATTCTAATGTTGTATTTACTTTTAGGAGCAAAAACTTCATTTATTACCTCAAATAACGCGGGCAAAATAGTTTGAATTGTCAACATAGCAAGACCAATGCAACCGGTTAATGCATGTGGACTGCAAAAAGGAACACATAACTCATACAATGTACAAAATACATAAAATAAATAAATATTTTATATAAAACAGTCTTATTACAAAAGTATTATTAATGTGATGAGATTATTTAATTAACAAAATAAGATAAATATATTTACTAGTAGTAGGCGAAGAAAATTAATATAAAATTTTATAAATTTTTTTCATTATATTAATTAAATAATAAAATATTTTATTAATTTTTTTTATCTACCACTAATAAATGTATTTCTCTCGTTTAATTAATTAAATAGTTTTATTACATTAATAATGTTGATGTAATAAAACTATCCTACCTAAAATATTTTCAAATAGATAATGCATATTTGTTATTGAACAAATATTAACTTGCAAAACACCTTTCGAAGATAGGTTTATCTGAAGTGAGAAGTGATGTAACTCCACCAGTTGCTCCAAGGGCAAAGAAAAAAAACATCCCACCAAGAAGCTTTGGGTGCAAGTCTTTGGCATTTGCCCTCTCCTCCTGCAAAGCTCAAAGCATTGATGTGATTGTGATAATGAAAAGGCTTTGCTGCTAAACATATGTGGCAACGAATTGCTTACCACATCATCAGAATAGCGTATACGAAAACCCAGATATGTTCCATAGCCACCCATGGCAAAGAGCACTACTGCCTGATAATTATAGAACCCACAATTTTATATATAAGAGACTTGACGTACATATTTGCAATATTTTCAAGAGACACACATCGAAATTAGATTAATGGAGAAAATCAAAAAGTACCATGTTGCCGGGGTGACCCCAGTGCACAAGCCAGTCAGGAAGATTCCATGACTTCACAAGCTCAACAAAAGGTCCAAAGAGAGACCTGACGGTTCCAGCTGTTGTTCAGACATTTAAACACATTATGAGTGTCAATATCTAAAGTAATCTTAGTTATGTGTCTACGGAGACACCCTAGAAATGCCTAATGTTGTTCCAAAGCAAAGCAAATGCTACAAGCAGAAGCACAATGCAGTGGACCAGTAAATGCTTTGTGACACTTGAAGTTTAGGTGGCTCAAATCAAGCAATTTCCTTCAAGAGTAATGATACGTGCCACTATTTACATTTCCATGCATGAGCGGGAAGTGGAGAGTAGTGCGAAGACTTAGTCTTGATTTGTTTTATCCATTTTGGTCTGTAGCTTAGTGGAAATTGTGGTTGTTAATTCTTTTCTTCAGCACTTACTATTATTTAGGATTACTTGTTATTTTACTACCAGATGTAAGGCTATATACAGCCTGAAGCAGTTGAATAAAAGGGGATCAATTTTATCGGCCAATTATATTTCCCTTTTTCTTCTGCCATTTCCTCCTCCTCAATTCAAATTGGATCCATATCAAATAAAATCCTGAATTTTAGAGATGTCATCAATGTGTACAGAATAAAAAGCGCTGTTCATAGAAGTCACAGTTCTATTATCTAGATTGCCCAGTGGGAATGGAGGCAAAGCCTAGAGAACATGCCAAAAAGAATTGTTACTAAACTGGACATCTACTTCCAGTTAAGTTCTAAATTGAAAAGAAAGAAGGCATTTGAAGCCCAATCAAACTGAAGTAGATTGCATGAAAACCAATTATTCAATATCCAAAAGTCTAATGACCAAATGTAACCATCTTGGCATACATTAATCAACTTAACAAATTATTCTGTCATTCTTGGAAAATTGTCTGTTGGGAATTAGTCATTTTTCACGGATTTAAGTTGTTACAATCCATGTCTCCTTTGAAATATAAGAAGGATCCTGGCAATCAATGATTTAGTTTCTAACTAGCATACTCAATTCAATAAAAAAATTCTTAAATTAGAGAAAAGTAACATGAACAAATTGGGGGAAAATCATTAAGTAAAGAATTGAGCTACCTGGAACCAACCTCTAGATCCAAAAACACTAGGAGACATGTCAGTCATATGAAGATATATCATAAATGATTGCTTTAAAGGAGCAAAAATCAAATATTTGGAGATAAGATAAAGATCCTATGAAATTCAGTTGAGGGGCATTTTAACAACTCTTGAAGATTTACAAAAATTATTAGAAATTTAACAGAAAACTGAAACAAAGCTGCTAACTTGCACTTTAAGGTTAGCTTAACATTAACATAGGCTTCTAAAAGAAAAAAATAAGAACACTTTCTAGAAAAGTTGATAAATGCTTAAGACATACATTTTATATACATTTAATACCTCCAGGAAGAGCAGCCACAAACAGGAAAGGCAAGGGAGAAATGGAATACAATAGTCTCTCTCCAGGATGTTCCATCTCTTCTTCTACTAGTTTAGCTTCATAATCAGTAGGTTCAATAAGCTCATTCTTCAACGCAAAAGATTGATGGAGAAGAACCTTTTTCCTTCTTGTTGCAGACAATTCACAAGGCAAGAACCCAGTTAAATTTGGTGGGGGGGCGATGAGAAATGAACAGGTTGGTAAGAGAGAAGATGGATTCTTCTTCAGACAAAGAGTAGCAGTTGCAGAAGCAGTTACCACAGCCATTAGTGAAGAAGAATTGGCGTTTGACTGTCGAAGTAACTGAACACTTAAGTGAAGCACTTTGCTTTTGGTTGACGGAGAGAGCAAGTAAAAGATAAAGAAAAGTGGTGACGTGGGAGAGGCGAGGAAAGAGACACGTCGATGCAAACGTAAACAGAATAATGGTGAATGGTGGACCTTCCAAGTTTCCACGAGTTCTCAACACGCTCTCCTACTACTGCCTTTTGCCATTGCATTTCGCTTCACTACACCACATGGAACAATAAATTTTCAAGTACTATTAGATAATTTTAAACAATACATCAGAAATGTCGTGATAATTAAAAATATATGATAAATAATTTTAAAATTACATTATTATTATTATTATTATTATGTTTCTATCCCAACTCAGTAAGGTTAGATATGCTCAATTCGTGACTCAAAACTTTTTCTTTCCAAATGGCTTGATATCACTCTTATTTGAGACAAGTACTCTTACTTCACAGTTAGTGTAATTTTTAAACAATTTGAATTTCCAAAGCAAAAAATTTTAGATATGGATTTGCATTCGGGTGTTGGCTACAGTACATACGGGTATCGATACTCTTTTTTTTTTTTGTATATTAAACTTAAAATTAAGTTTATAAAACTTAAAATAAAGAAAAAATGTTGAAATAAATAAAATAAATAATAAATAATATTTAAAATACACAATAAAAAATTTAAAATTTAAATAAATAGTATTAAAAATAGTTTTAAAAAAATTTAAAATAATTTTTAAGTGAGTTAAAAAATAGAAGTAACGATACCCATAAGTAAAAGAGTGATTACATGGCATGATATAGATCAATTATAAAATTTTGTAACATGAATTGTTCTGAAAAATATTGATAAAATGAGTTTCTTACCTTAATTATTTGATAGATGGATGAAGAAAATTTCAAAATTGATAGAATCTTTATAATTAATACCACCAAGAAAAAAAGAAAAGAAGATACTTTAACTGAATTTTTGAAGAAAAAACTTATGGTTTTTTTTTTTGTATTTTATTTAATGAAAAATTGGTAAAGTTATCCTTTTATTAATTGAACTTTTATTTAAATTTATAATCTTAACACTTTAAGTATATTAATAGATAAATATGTACTAAGAATAAAATAGTAATTATTTAATAATTATTATATATTATATTTTAATTTTTGTACTTTTATATAATTACATTTACTTAATTATTAATTAATAATTAAGTATAACTTTAAGATCTTAATAGTAATTATTTAATAATTGATAATTTACGTTCAAATCTTTTAATAATCTATATTATTAAAAATGACATGTAATTTATATTAAATTACATAAAAATATAAAGTTATAAAAATTTAATACTTTAAAAAACTATAAAAACATGTAATGCTTATATAAAATATATATATATTTATGTCAATATGTTATTTTGAAGGTATTAATCTTTTTATTAATAATATTTTCTTTCTCCAGAAAATTTATCCCTACTTTAATTATTGGTAGACCATATAGGTTCATTGTAAAATAGTCGTGAACTTGTTTCGACTCTTTCAAATAACAAATACTTCGAAAGTTCAACAATATTTAGTAACGTATTACAATCCTTAAACCACAATGAAGTAATATTTTATCAAACCTTATCTCAATTATACGTACTGTGTAAGTAATATTCTTCTGTTGTTTAATACTAATTAAATAAGAATTTATAGTATGTCAAAATCTTATATTAATATAAATACAAATCGTCGATTAATATGTATGAAATTTATTATTACAAATTTTTTTATATGACAATTAATTCACTCTAATAAGATATTTATTGTTTCAATAATTTATGGATATCTATTTATAAATTTGAATTTGAATTAAGTCAACGAAAATTTTAATCCTATTTATATTGAGCTAACAAATTTCGTCTTAACTATTATACATTTTCACATGTAAACAATACATAACCAAATTAATTTTAACATACAACACATGATTAACTTCGTATATATATATACCATATGAACCATATACATTTACATCAAATTCGACTATAATATCTTAAGTTAAAAAATTACATCATAGATTAATATAATTATATGATAAATTATTAACTACATGTATTATTATATAATTTATTGATAATTAATTATGTTTAAAAAATAATTTTTTTAATTATTAATATATACTAATACGTTTATAATATGACTACCATTATTACCTGTATTAATATTATCTTATAATATTCACTAAAAATATTCAATAGATCTATTGTATAATGTTATTGTCCATTTAAAATCACTTTTCTAAAAAAAATAATTTTAATAATATTATTTAATAATTTAATAAATTATTTAAATAATTCGTAAGTATATTTTATTTGAATACATGATAAAATAAAAAAATAATAATTTATATTTACAAATAAAAATTTTTTTCTTTCATTAATAACACTAATAAAATTGTGTGCATGTGTATCTACAAAATAAAATATCTCTAAAACTAATAATATAAATAATTTTTAAGACATATCATGATAATATGTAACATAGTGAAACCCATTGCACAGGGAGGCAACTCCATTTCAATACCACTGTTTTGTACTGGTTCGTGCACCCATCAAGAACAGAAAATCAGAGCTATTTTCTGCTGCCGCAAGATTCTCCATAATAATTTATTACTCGACTAATGGTATCCTGCCTCTTTACTAATTTAATTTAATTAAGAATTAATTACAAATACGCCAAGGAGCAAGAACTAGTATACTAAAAACTTATTATTATGAACATCATAAAGATACTTTTACTAGCCCTCTACCGGCAACTGCTAAGTGCCGTTATATGCACAGCAAAAGGAACAGCACCGTCCGAAGCTGCATGAGTTTGCAAGCGTCAAATCCCCTTCCTCCATGAGCATCAAGCTGTGATATTTTCCCATCATAAAACAGGAGATAAAACCGAAAATCATTGTTCCCTTGCAACATAAACCATAACTGTGCAAGCGTTCTATGTTGTGTTTCGCAATAGGCTAAAGTTGCATACTACTATGCACAAATAAGATATCATGAAGATCATAATAAGGCCATGAAAATTTCAATTTTTAAGTAATATGGAGATAAAATTAACTCGATATTTCAAGCAAGAACATATCTGAAATTTTACAGCTCTTGAAATGCATTGCTCCTTGCACATAAGGCTTGCAATTCAAAGATCAGAAGCCATGGTATCAAGGAGTTCAAACCACATGAGGTAGTAAACGATAGAAGTTATAGAAGATAGGAAAAATGTAGAAAAATTCCACTTGCAGTTGGCACAAACTTTCATAATTCTAGCATTCAGGACTGCTTGTGTCAAATCTTGATCTGATGTACCCTTAGATGATTGTCACAAATAGAGTCATGAATACTAGAATTATGAAAGTTTGTGCTAACTGCTAAAGGAGGAATGATGGAAGGGAATAAAATAATAAAGAAAAAAAGAAATAAAAAAAGAAAGGGGAGGGGAAAAAATAATAAATAAGTAAATAAAAATGTAGAAAAACCCAGATTCCAAAGGAACAAATTCAAAGTTGATAAATCCATTATTGCTGCATTGGGATTTTGAGTCAATATTCACAAACAAGTAAAAAATCAATTTACCTATGTGGTAGAAAGAATTCAAGAATATCCATCCAATCATATCATCTCTTTACTCGAATAATGTTGTTACAAATGCCTCCCGTGGTAACTGATTCTCGTTGAGGATCAATCTTCCACTGACCATCAACAATGAACTTTATCTGAAATTAAGCAAATTTTTGAAATCAAAATAACACAAAATGATAGATAATGTCAAAAAAAAATTTACAAAATATAATGATAGTCTAGCAAATCTCAAACAGAAATCTAAATAAGATGCCAACCAAAAGCCATTTCTATTCAGTCACAGTATGAGATTCAGAAATCATGCACGCACTGCAGATCAAATATTTACCATGGTAGACCTTGTTGTTGTTAAAATATTATGCACAAAGAATGTGCCAAATATTGTCTGAAAGTTGCCGGATAATGCATACTTATCTGATAAGTGATGATGCTGGAAGCAATTTACACCAATACCTTTCACTACAATATTCTTTCAGTAAATATCTATTGCAGTTAGAATGTTCTTTAACTACTAATCAGCAATTTTCATTGCTGATATCATTAAAGGAAAATCGTGTCTCTCCATCTTGAAGGAACGACCAATGGAAGTGATAACAGGGAACTTGAAAATGTTAATATTCATTTAAAATGGAACCAACACAAGTTTAGCATTATCACTAGGTATGCTTATCTTCTGGCACCTGAGAAATTTGTACATGAAATAGTTGAGAAATACTCAAAAGTATGGAAAAACCATACAAAAAGAACACTTATATTTTCACTTTTTCCAATTTTTCCCAGACCTATCTTTGTAGGTAGCTGTACTCAGTAAAGGTTTCTTTCAGAACTGCATGCCACAGAAACACTACAGGGGAGAAGAAACCATGGGCAAAACAGGAGGAATTCACAGAGCAGGATCTTCTCAATAATCCCCCTATTTTCCAGCTGAATGAGAATCTAGATTCATTCTTTACTAAAAACACCGAATTAATTAACATAAACATGCACCAAACATAAAGAATAAACATGGTCATAAAAATATTTTCATCAAAACAACCTTATGATCTCATCACACAAAGAAACTAATAGTGCAACCAGAGACATGGATCCATTCCCTTCAATTTGAGCAGCAGCTTAACAATTTTGGAAAATCTCAACTATAGATAAAAGCAAGTAAATTATCACTTCATTTTGTTCACAAAAAAGTTACTCCTAACTAAACTAATAATTCCCTTCAGATTCAGAAATGAAGACTTGCTGTGTTGTCAGGTTATAGATGTCCAAACCTCATATATTCCAGGATAAAGCCATAACACAGTTGACCAACACCTGGATTTCCTGGCAAAAATCTCATCTCAATGAGAAAATTCTTCTTTACCAGTAGCAAGTACAATATTTTGGAACAAGAAGCAAATATACATAACCCACAGAAAGAATGAAAATTGATAACAGTTAATTTTCAGCACATTGATGATTAAAAGATAACAATGATTAACAGACAATTTACAGATGTCCAATCATCAACTACTTTTCACTAATCAACATCTTACTCTTCTACTACCAAGGGAAACATGTTCAGAATTAGAACAAATAAATGTTTAAAAGGCTAAGAAAGGCATAGACTTCAAAACTCATTCACTTTATCAGCTACTGTCTTTAATTAAACGTAAAAGGCCAATCCTTGGGAACCAAATAAATAAATTTGAATTGAATACAAACATGGTCATTCATGTCGCACCAAGGTGAGTTCCTGGGATGTTTCCTAAGTTCTGTCTTCTGGTGATAGCGATCCCAACTGAATCTAAAGTATGTATGGACCATGTTTTTGTGGGCTCATATGCTTTGCCTTTAGTTTGCAAGATTGTCAAGTATATCAGATTGGTCATGCATCATGACCCCAAAAAACTTATGCCTGCAATAAGTTGACACAAGAGGCAGACACTGCAGGAAAAGCTGAAAGTAATCCATCAACTGCTCTACACTGTTACAGATTCCTTGATGGGACTCTTGAAATATATATATTTATTGCTTAATCTATGTATTGGACATCCTAACAGTGACTGACTTGTCAGAGTTCTACCAAAATGACTGAATGAGCCCAACCACCCAGGCCTTTGGGGCATGGGAAATAAGAACATTTGGTAAAACAGAAATCTACAAGCACAAAAAAAATGATGTAAATTTAGACACTTATTAGATGAAAAAGAAAGAAGAACAAACACCTTGACCCAACAGGTTCAATGATGCTAGAAGATGACTGGGGATCCATTTTTATCGGATGATGCCAACCATTAAAGCTGCCTGCTACCTCCACAATTTCACCATCCCCGGAGTACTGGATCACAACCTGATAACATCAGAAAATTTTAATTTCTGCCAGCTAGCATAGTCCCAGATAATTCATTTGACTCGCTCAAGGCTTCAATAACAAAATATATAACCAAAAGGCAATAAACAATTATCACTTCCTCTCTCAAGATTACAATAATTTGTAATAACTAGCTCTGAATCTCTCCCTCTCTCTCAGTTAAATCTGTCAATAATTCTCTGGATGAGCTCAGACACTATCATCATCATGCCCAGGCCAAAGCAAATACATAAATAAATAAATACTTGAAATATCACCCATGATTGCTATAAGCTCTGCTGATAGCATCAACAATTTTAGATATTTATATGTGTACAGGCAAGGTTATAGGTGATGCACATAAAACCTTTCCAATATACTAAAGGTAGATTTAAGACTTGTGATTCTACTTAGTTCTAAAGTAAAGCAGCTATAGCGTTTAATAAACACCACCTCTTACTTGAGAGCTCATCTTCACTGCTCATTCTCTCATTTGTACTTGACATCGATTGATTCCATTCCACTAACACCTCAACCTAAAACATACCTCAAAACGCATTGGTACAAGAGGGACAGGGAGCTTAAAGTACTACACACATTTAATATATACATCACTTGGTGGCATCAAAATAAACAGGTTCTTTAACTGAACTTACTAAAGAACTTGCATTAACAATGTGTGAGAAAGTGGTTCACCATATATATTCATCTTTTACATTTATTTGTAATTTAGCTCAATCACCAGTTAGAATGAAGCAATTTCAATATCTAAAAGGATTAATTCTTTGCCCAAGATGGTTTTCCAAATCTGAATGTGCTGTCAACCAATATATTTAGAACACTCAAACTTTGCATCCATACATTGTCGTACTCGGAGAAGCATTCCATCACTGCCAAAATGCTCTGACTCCATAAATGATCTTAACATAAACATTTTAACCAAAAGGCATAAGTCATACCTCCTCTAGTCCTGAAAGGTTTTCTTCGGCAGCATGTAATTCAGCATCTTTTTCAGATATAAGATTTTGAGCTTTATTAATTTCTGTTGCAGCCTTGGTTTGCAAAACAGACAAAGCAAACTGAAGGCAAAAGGAAACAAAAATTAATGAATTTAGCAATTGCAGCCAATATAAATGCACCCCATACAAATCCAGAATTGCAAATCTGTTTTGAGGTAGCATTTGTCACATATCACAGATGTTATATGTTTGTAAGTGAACATGATTGCAGAAAACTTTCATATAACATTAACCTAAGATACAGCAGACCAAGTGGAAAAGCCAAGAAGTGATTTTTTCTGAGTTTTTTTGAAGATGTTCTCATGGTTTTACAAAACCTAATGCAGTAATACACAGTGAGATACTTGAGATTAAAATGCGGAAAATCTATATATATGAAATCAAGCATGGTCTTAAAAGATGCATTCAGATATCCAAGTCAAATGGCATTTCATATATTCATCACTTCATCACTCCTACAACATCTGTTTCCAGAAAAGTTTACAAATTAGAAATCACGGTGCCAGACAACCTTCGCAGTCGTCCTCCATATATTTGAGTAACCATACAGTATGCTTCCAGCAGAAAAAGAACAAGGAAAAAAAGAAGAAAATAAAAATATTTTAGCTTAGTGTTAATGGAACGCTGAAAATTAACTCTGGCAACCACTTACTTTTCAATTTCTCAAAAAAGGACAAAAACCTACATTGCACGAATAAAAGATGATAAATATTTGGTACAGAATACATGAATACTCTTCATCTTCCATTTTCAGCTTAGAGAATATTTTAAGAGAAACCATTAAAGTAATCAAAGATGCAACCTGCCATGTCACATATCGTTTATATGGCAGACAACAGCACAAATTCGAGCAACCGCCATACACCATAAAGATGAACTAGTTTATTTTTCCATTTAGAGTATTATATGCTAACAAATTAGATGGGCAGGATGCCTGGAGCATCCGACATTGACACCACTGTCAAGGAAATAAACTGCTTCATCAAGAGAACGTATTTCTGTTGCCTAATTCTCAAATGTTTGGTTTAATGTCTTCATCTATATTAAAAAAAACAGAATAGTTCATCAATGTCTCTGAATGACTTGCAAGCAACTCACAGGCAGAAAAACTTTAGTGCAACATCTCAAAACAAAACATGCCTTAAAAATCAGCACATACCTTCTCCTTTTCAATTTGATCCTTCAACCAAGACAATTGCATCTCCTTTTGATGCTAAGCATGCCAAAAGATACAATCAAAGAATAATTAGTTAGTCTATGTAATAAAACTTAGTACTATGCACAACCAACTAGTAGTCCAGAAAGACACAAATATTTATACCAGCATAAATTTAAGATGATTAACATCAATTTGATTCTCCCTTCTACTGGCCTGTACCACAGATATACATAATTCATAATATACATACGTCAAAGAATTAATTAATCAGATTAACAATATTGTAATACAGAATATGTAATGACCTTAACATCCAAGCTGTCATCAAAATCAACACCTCTTAGTGCTGTTGTTGAATGACAATCCCTGAAAACATTTTCCATGCCCCAGAAAAAATTAAAAAAAGCATGCAGTAATCACTATAATCCATACATGGTAACAGGGAACAAATGTCAAAAACTTTTATGAAGTTGAATAAAATGTAATATAGAATCTATTGCTGACATTATGAAAAATGAGGAACTCAATTCCCAAAGTGAAAAGATTAAGATCAAAAATGTTTTAATCTACAACAAGACTATTTGGAAACTGCATACAAAAAGAAAGGAGATAATATTTCACTTTCTTTGTATTAGGTGCTTGTGTGAGAGAAAAATCAGACAAATAAAAATTTCAAGTGTCAGAAGTATTCAATATTTATACCAGCAGCCAAAATGCAGCAAAATGTTACCAAAATGCAGCAATATGTTAACAGTCTCATGTATGGAAGAGAGAGAGAGAGCACGGTCTAAATCATTGATCAACTAATTTCGCTTAAATTCAAAATTTACTGCTGAAACTAGCAACGATAATACACCGTTAGACCATGCACCATTATATGATAATCTCCAGGCATGAAAAATTATTTATTCTAGACTTCAAGTAATCAATAATGTTTGGCCTGTCGATCTGACACTTGGAGTAAATGTACCAAAAACTAACCTAAGAGGATGATGTGCAGTAGCAGAGGGGGCAATCTGCTTGGATGTTAATGCACTCCTGTTCAATATCATACCACCATCTATCATGTCACTACAAATATGTTTGTGCTCAGCACCACTGGTCCTTGATTTAACTTCCATTGCATCCTCCAATTCAATAACTATCTCGGTTTCTTTAGCATCACTTTCATTTAAACTGTTATAGACATTATCTGGGCATCAAGCAGCTCCACATAATCAATTGACTCTCAAGTAACAAAGATAAACTGTGTAAAATGAGATAAACTAAAGAACTTACCTTCTATCACATCCAAATCTCCATTCTGAATAAACTTTGCAACCTTTTCCTCCAGGGATATGGTTTCTGAAGATTCAAGAGATGTGTAACCATATTCTTCAAAGCTAAGAGATAAATAGAAGTTTGAACTAGTGACATAATTTTCCACTATGGATGCATTGGTTGATGGGGAAACAGTTTTACTGATATTGCTCTCTTCATGTTGGCCATTTATATTAGGTGAAATCTTTTCTTCCAAAGATGAATTAGATAACGATTCAGTAGGTTGCATAATACAGTCATCAGAGTTAAGATCTGTACTTGCGCCTGACACACTGCATGGGTGTTCCATGACAGAGACGTCAGAAAATAAAGAAATGCTTCCAACTATATTGTTCACGTTCTCATTCTCACTGTTAAAAGTATATGACTTTGTCTCCTGCAACAATGAATTGGCTGGAGAGTCTATATGTACGCAATTATGGTCATCAGAATTGAGACTTGGATCAGTATTTGTACTTCCAAAATGGTCCATTACAGTGGGAACTTCAACTGACAATGAAACAGCTTCAACCCCATTCTCCACTTTTTCATCCTGACCTTTTAAATATACAAGGTATCAAAAAAATGCAGAATTATTCTAAAATGAGAACTCATGAACATATACAGGTTACGTATTTTGACCTGCTAAATTCTTCTCTGCAGCAAAACCATCAAAGTCTGTTCTTGTTGAACTTTCAAGAAGCTGTCTAATATATTTATATCCTCTCCGTCTGACGATGTATGCAAGGTCATTCCTACAGATCATTTAAAAGAAAACGAAAGAAAAAGAAGTCAAATGTCCAAATCATTTAATAGAGACAAAATTACAGCCCCGTAATTCTTTTCTGGCTCTAAACAGTCAATAACTTTGTTGACATAGTTTTACTTGTTATTTATTAAAAAAATAACAAATAGTAAAAGAATCAGTAACTCCATGATAGCATCCTAAGAGAAAGATATAATAATTTTCATATGACATTTATCTTTGAGAAGAGTAAGTCACCAAATGACTGTCACGAAATTTTTACTCTACTCTCTTTCTTCCTTTTCCTATAAATATTATGTTTTCCTAGATGCCATGCAAGGAAGGACCAAACTGGCTAAACATTAAGTTGTAGATAATTGAAAATTGAATTAGAATAAACAGCATTACACTGAGTAATATAAAATTTAGGAGTAAATCATAATGCAAACAAAATCAGTTCCCAGTAGAATTTTCTACTTTGACACCGATGATTAGACAATTCCAGGGCTAAAACAAAAGGGAATCAATTCCAAACATCAAGAAATTTCACAACCAAAGTTACCAAAAATTAAAACTTTATACATTTAAACCTTGGTATTACGAAGTAGAAGAGAAGGAAAGAAGAACCTTCCATGCGCTGAAAGCTCCTTCATGGAGGGGACATGATTGTTGGGAAGTCCAACAGTTGACAAAAATTCTCTTATATCATTGCACAGTTCTTCACTGCTCTTAACCTTTCTAATAGACCTGTGTTAGTATCACCATCCCATCCAATAAAACCTTCAAGTAGTAAAGCAATAAATACGAACAAAGAGAAAAGAGTAACAAGAACTGAAACCTGGATGATTTGTTGAGCGAAGATGCAGAGACAGTGAAAATGAAGAACTTTCGAGGTGGGTATTGAGGAGGGTTCCAGGGTTGATACCGGGATGCAAAGTGTTCATAAGAAGAGAGTGGGAGACAACTTGTAGAGAAAAAGAGAGTCGCCATTTGAGAAGTTTAGCAGCAGCAGCATTGAAGAGAAAGGAGTTGGCTCTCTTGGCGAAGTAAAAAGAAATGGAGGCGTAAGAAAATACAAAAAATGATGGGTGAGAAAAAAATGTCATCTAATCATGTAACGACAGACTCCAACATTCGACGGCAGATGATAATCAATCAATCAATCGATCGATCGATCAAATCCCAGTAACAATTCTCAACATGCGATTTTATCACATACCTCCAAGAAGGTTTTAGAATTCTCTAGTTTAAATAAAAATCTCTTGATTAATAATAAACACTTATCACGCCATTATTCCCATTTACTATAATAAAAGCTAAATTTGTATTGTAACTTCCGACAAATAAAAATTTATAATTTATATTTAATTCATTTTCCCTGACATTAATGTCTGTGCAGACACCAACCAAAACATCCATCACTCAACCTTGAAGGGATTCATGCTATAAGTTAGTCCTCCGAAATCATATAATCTTATGTACTTGGGCTTCTTGTTCATGGCCTTAATATATTTTATCAAAGACTCAAGGAAATTCTATAAAGTGATTTTTTTTTTCTCTTGATATTAATGTTATCCTCAAATTTTTAGAACAAATTTATTTTGAAATTTTTTCTATCTTATTTTATAAAAATAAAATAAAATAAAATAAAATTAGAATTTCATTCATAGACAACCACACCATTTTTTATTTTGTGTTTGTCACCGCTTCATCTCCTTATTCTTAAAGTTAAAGATAAAATTTACGATAAATTTATAATAAATATCTCGTTTAATTATTTAAAATGAACTTAAAATTAACTTATTACAAGCAACCGTAATAAATTTTGGAGTTAGAGATTCACTTAATTACGCAAAATATATATATATATATATATATATATACACACACACTTATTAGATATTATTTATAAAAGCTTAAGTTATTTTTGCATAAATAATCGGTTTAAATTGGTGCTAAAGAAATAATAAGTCAAAAAGAAAAAGAATGGCGTGCAATCACAAATTGAAGAAAATATCAAGCATTGATTGGGCCGTAAACAATTATTGAATTTAATATGTTATAAATTCAATTATATCTTATAAACCCTTTTTTTTTTCCCTTTAACACAAATACTAACCATCCATGGCAAGCAAGCATTCATGCAAATTCTATGATTAGATATGTTGACGATACAAATATTTGATTTGGGAGAAGGATAATGTTATCAAATTGTGTGTGACATTTATTGTTAGATAGTTGAGATGTTTAATAAGTACTTTTTAAAAATTGTAAGGCTTTTATAGAATAAATGAACACCATCTCACTTACTATACCATTTAACATTTAATTTTTAACATATATTTTGGTATGTTTGGCATTACTCATTTATTGGTCCAAGTTGGGTATTATTTTTACTCATTGTCTATGTCATAGCACAAGCCTAACTGATTATGGGTTTCATAATTTTATTTTTTTTAAAAAATAACTGTCTTTTAATATTTTTATTTTTATTTTTATTTAATATAATAATAGCAAAAAAAAAAAAAAAAAAAGAGGGAGAAGGGGGAGAAAAAAAATACAAGAATGAAAAAGAAAATTGTGTTATGCTTATTTAATTTTTCATCCTTCCTCTTCTTTCTCTTCCATCCTTCTTCTTTTAAAATTAAATTTTGATAATTTAATTGTTGTAACAGAAGGAAAAAAAATGGTGGTATTTGATTATTTTTATTAGAAGAGAAATTTAATGTTTGTATTTACCCGAAAAGAAGAAAATACGGTTCCGGGTCGAATTGCTTCCCTACCCCTACGCACACCGTGACGTCACTCTAACGCTGGCTCAGGGCCTCGAGTCACAAGCTCCGGTCTCCTCCCAGTCGTTAGTGAAGTAGGTTTCATGTTCCACAAATTTACTAGGTTGCCACTGTAAGGTTAACATTGTTGTATAAACATGGGTCGGTGTATCGTGAAGTTAGAAAATAATGATTAATTACACTTAAATCTTTTATAAATAAGATTTTAACAAAAATCTTATTTATAAACAGTAACTGTTGTTACTGGATTTTTGGTAGCTAATTATCAATACATTCGATCTTTTCAGTCCTCAGATTCTTGTTGGTAGAATTACTAGCCTTGATTCTCAGTGTGATTACTGAATTTTCTTACTGTAAAATCATCAAGGTCAGAGAATGATGGAGTATCAAATGAAAACCCCTCTGATAAGATGCAAAAATAAGATACACAAAACATGTAGAATTGTCACTGAAATTTTTTTTTTTTTTTACTAAACTTAGCTTTTATAAGTTTTATTGAACAATTATATCATTAAAATTAATGGTTAGTTGCATCAATTAATAAGCATTTATTTCATCCTATAATTAATAAACAATCATTTATTTTTAATTAACAGGCAATTATTAATCATAAAATAAGAAAGTTGCATAGTATCAGATTCTATTCTTGGCATAAAGATAAAGTGTGTGTATATATATATATATATATATATATATTAATGTATAAACATATAATTTAAAAAGATGAATTTGATTTTCAATAAACTAAAAACTTGAGGCATCAGTAAGAAGTAAGAGAGATGAACAACTCTAACAACAACTTGCCAAATTAAACTGAACATTTGTGTTTACTTTTGCTCCACTCTTTTGCGGTAATTAATTAATCTTACCTTATTTAACAATGTTTGATTAATGATAAACCAACAAATTTAGTGTAACTAAACTAACCACTAAATTAAAAGTTAGGAATAATTAACAAACAGAGTCAATGCTGTTTGTCTTCCTGCTTGTTAGGTACCCATTTGCCAATCATTATTTGTTTAATTTAAAGGCATTTAACATTTTAATTAAAAACTCATAAATAGTTATTGGTATTATTTCACACATTGATATAAATTAATGATATAACATTACTGAATTTTTAAAGTTGTATTTCAATTTTAATTATGCTAAGCTGATAATTGTGCCTTTTTCACCTCTTGAATATGTAGTTATTCATTTTTTAAATTATAAAATTTAAGATCAAGGTGCTGAAAAAGATATCATGAATTTGGGATACAAATTGATGTCTAATATTACTCTTAAATTAAACCATATCTTAATCCTTTTATTAACAATATTTCTTGTTTTATTTTTTTTATAAATTTTATTAGTTCAGCCAGCAAATAACCACTATAAAATACATACATACATACATACATATGAACACTGACTTTATTCCAAGTAAGAAGAACACAAAAAAGAAAAGTTGGCTTCATATCATACCTAACTTGGACAACTACTAATTAACCTTATTACGGATGAACAATTAATTAATTCCAACTCAAGGGTAATCTAGTTAGCCAATTAATATTTGGTCTTAATTTCTCAAATAGTTATCGAAAAAGATGTTGCTTTATTAGGTTGTTTACCAGTTTCTCACCTCACTAGTCTAGGCTACATCCATCTGTGAACTGCAATTTGATCCTTTAAATTCGTGCATGCAATTTCTACAAGCAATAAAATTATTGGACCCAAGTTTGAACAAATTTTAATGGAGATTAATTTTAAATGAAAAATAAAGTCAACTACATACTTTATTTTTTTTAATTTATTTATTTATTGCAACACCAACCAACCATTTTGATACTTAAAGCGAGACAAGTTAACAAGGGAAAACAAGCACCATGTTAGATAACTTTACCAGATCTTCCTAAGTTTTAATATATATATATATATATATATATATATATATATGTTATATAAATGAGGACATACAAGACTGTTAGATAATTTATCTCTCGTGTATGTGTACTTGTGGGGAACTTCAATAAAATAGTCAAAAGTGCTTTATGATATTCAACTATGGATTGCTTCCTCAAGTTTGCTACATCGATTATACATTATTGTAATCCAAATTACTTAGCTATTCTTTTTTTTTCTTATTTAATTAATTGATTGATTTATTAATTAGATTTTGGTCGGTGCATGCATTGATTGTCAGATATTGTTAATTATAATACAAGTGAATGTCTGAAATTGCAACAAAAAATAATCACTTATTCGAGAATTTTATATCGGAAGAGTATGTTTAGGATTGCATTGCATTAAAAATTAATCTATTTTAGTAGTTTAAATTTTTAAATAATTAACTTTTAAAATAATTTCATGAATATTTGGTGCAAGTAGAGATTATAAGACAATCATTTTCAAATAGTTTATTTTACATATTTGGTAAATAAATTTTGAACGTATAATAACTAATATATATAATTTAATATTTTAAATATGTATTTGAAATCAATTTATGTTTGTTTCATTTAAGGAATAGAAAATATTGCATTAATGCATGAAGGAATAACAATTATAATATTAGATTTTATTTTGTTTATTAAATTTTAAAAAATTTTAAATTTAACAATAAATTTAGATTTTATTTTCTTCAAATGAGCTAGTGTTCCTTATTTTGCTAACAAATAGGGAATAAATATTATTATTATTTTCTATTTATTTATTAACAAAATTAAAAAAAAAAAAAAAAAAAAGAGAAAAAAAAAACTATTGACATATAAGATTTGCTATAAAAGTGTTTTATTAAAAATATAATCAAGTTGATGCCAAAATTGCAAAGGAACAAAACAAAGATATACACTTAAACAAAAGTCACCCAAAGGGAAGCAATTAATTAAAGAGAAAAAAGAGTGAAATTTGTAGGACAAAGGGGTCATAGTATCCATCCTGCATGTGGTGTGGACTGGGAGGATTGATTGGAGAAGGCAAGGCACAAAGACAGCCAACCTACATTTTCAATAACTTAATACATGGATTGTTGAATTTTGTAAACTAGATTGTGACACCTAAGGTTTCTTTTATTTTTTTTTTCACTTAATAAATTAATAACAAATGTATTTGTCAATCCAAATTCACTACAATATACTATTACAATTATTTATTATTTTTACTTTTATATTAGAAATTTTAAGTTTTATTTTACATTTTAAATTTCCTAATTTAGTTCAATATTTTAGCTTATAAATTACCTATTTTTAAATTTTGTCGTAGAATTTTCAACTTTTATGTAAGGTATTTTAATTTTTATATTACAAAAAAAAAAAATGCCTAACGATACATTCAATATATTGTAACAAAGTCCTTATCAATCATGTTGTGTTTAATTTTTGAGATAGTCGTAACTAAGACAGATACAGTAGATTGTTTCTATGTTTATGTTTAATCAAAAAAAAAATTTATTTTATCTTTCTACTGAAATTGGATCACAATGTTACATTTACTAATAGTTTTGTTTTAATTGTTTAGTATATGGCTTAATTAATAGATACAGACGGCCCCATGTTTGAGTAGTCACACTAATGATTTGATGAAATTCTATAAAATGCAATAAAGAAGATTTCCATGTAATTTTCAAAAGAGGGAAAAAAAAAAAACAAGAATGCAATGTATGGAGTCCAAATCAATTCATAAAAGAAAAGAAGCACATGGCTCCTAAGTGTCATAATCATACCAGCTTGCCTAAATCAAAACACAAACACTAAACCACCAAAAGTGTTCATTTGTGGACTCTCTTACTTCTTATTCTCATATTTTTCAGCCACGCAATTATTTTATGATAATAAAATTGAATTAGGGCAAGCAATTTTGTTCTTAATTTGAAATCAATTAAAATCTAATTAATCAGTATATGTTGATCACGTTAACCAATTCCAAAAGCTGTAATGTAAGTTTGACCAAAAGGAAGCAAGTTAGGACACGACTCTCCACAAATTTCACAAAAGAATCGAGGCATTTTCTCATCTTATTATCGGATTTTGATTAATATATTAATTACAATAAATTAGAGAATGCTTTACTAATAATGATATTAAATGAATGTTTTTTCATTAACAATTTTCAGAAATCCTTTATAAGTTGTTGTAAAATCGGTTCGTTTTCTTGTTTCTTGATCTTAGAAGAGTTAATTTTATTATAAAATATTAGTAACTAAGTTAACACATAAATTAAAATATGTAAAGCTACAGAAACCCAAACAGGTGCAGTATTAGACATTGTTTATGCATACATAGGCTTTTATTTCGTGGGTATGTACAAAATTTATATACATGTATCGAAAAACAAACAACTAGTAGTATTTAATTGGACCTCCACTTTGACTATCTTGCTCTATGACATAGTCTATGTTTTGAAAGAAATTTATAGCAATTAATAACACATCATTTTCAAGTAATTTGCATATTGTATTTCATTACTAATTTACTTGAGCATAGACTTTGGATTCTATTTCTTTGCCTCGCTAAAGAGAAGGAAAAGACCAAGAAAATAAAAGGTAGCCATGGAAGGAAGAAATATGTTGATGATTTTATCATCTACATATTTGCATATTAATTAATTTAACATGGAAAGTTCTCTAATTAATAAAAGAGAGAAGCCACGGAACAAAGCTACCAGTGATTGAAAGTAGAGAAGCCTGTCCTTTGACTTGTGTCATCTTCTCCCTACCGTCCAAAAACCGAGCTTTCTGCTTCCAAATAAACCAACCGTCGATCAAGTAAGTCTCTATTCTGGAAGAACTTTTGGATTTTGTGGCAAATTAGAGAGAGAAATGGGCAGGGCTCCTTGCTGTGACAAAGCAAATGTGAAGAAAGGGCCATGGTCACCTGAAGAAGATGCTAAGTTGAAGGAATATATTGAGAAACATGGAACAGGTGGCAACTGGATTGCTCTTCCTCAGAAAGCTGGTAAGTGATCATTTTTCTGAGCATATATACAAATATATGTAGGGTTTCTTGTATTTTCCTTTGAATTTTGTTTGTAATTCTTGAACTTGGGTTTGGTTTGTATGCAGGCTTAAAGAGATGTGGCAAAAGCTGCAGATTGAGATGGCTTAACTATCTCAGACCCAACCTCAAGCATGGAGAATTCTCCGATGATGAAGATAGGATTATTTGCAGCCTCTTTGCTAGCATCGGAAGCAGGTATTTTCTTTTGTTTTACAGACACTATATAATGATCTGGGTTAATTTATATTTATATGTATACTGTTCATCTTTGTGACATCTTCTCTAAAGATCTTCTATCCTTTTTATTTTTCTTTTTCTGAGTGGGTCGAGTTGTTATATGATGAATGAATAAATAATGTTATGGAAATGGAGAAAACAAATCTTCGAAAAAAACTTTTTTTTCTGTTTTTTGGTTAAAAGTGGGATTTCAAAGAAATTTGCATGCTTCAAAAATATGCATGACAAATTATTTTGTGTTTGATTAATTCTTGTAATGGAATTGATTGACACAAAGTGCAGGTGGTCAATAATAGCAGCTCAATTGCCAGGCAGAACTGACAATGATATCAAGAACTATTGGAACACAAAGCTGAAGAAGAAACTGATGAGCATGGTTAATCCAATATCTCAAAGGAAACCTCAACAAGCCGCAGCTAGCTTCGCACCTCTTCTTCAATCTTCACCATCACCGGCAATATCATACAACAACATTACTTATTACCCCACAACTAGTGCTGCAGTAGGAAATTTCAGTACAGGTCTTGAACCAAATTCATCATCATTTTCAAACAGTCTATTGAGCAGCAGCATCAATTCTTGCATCGCTGCTGCTACTACAAATCCAATTCTTCAACCCCAAAAAGGTAGTTCGTTGGGTCCTATGCAGCAAAATTATCAAGTCAAAGGCAATATTTTGATGTTTGGAGGTGGTGATCATCATCAAGCACCAGCTAGTTGCAGTTCTTCGGATGGGAGTTGCAGCAACCAGATCAGCGGCAGCCATGCCAAAGAATTAGAGTATGACTATGGTGGTTGCAGAAACAATAACAACAACTCTGGTGGACAAATGGGTGTGGGGAATATTTGTTGGGTTCATGAAGAACACCAGAATAAGAATTTCCCGATTTCAAATGTTAATGTTAACGGGTGTGAGCAAAAGCCATCTGGGAGTTTTGGCGAAACTCCATTAGATTATGGTCTTGAAGAGATCAAGCAACTTATCAGTAGTTCAACTAGTAGTTGTAACAACATTAATTTGTTTGATGGAAACACGACAGAAGAAAAAGCCATGTACTATTGAAAAATTTGATGCTGACTGTGTGTAAAATCACCAAGTTCAAACCTATGGGTTTGAAGATTAAGACTTGGATATATCGTGTGTGGACACTTTGGTGTCTTCAATTTTATTGTTTTTTTTTTCATTTTTCAGGACATGGCAAAAAAAAAAAAATTATTCCTTAGTTCACCTGTTTTGGATAAATGATACATGTATTACGCGTTATGATATAGTACAGATGCTGTCAGGTACTGATAGGATTGGATGCAAACGTTACACTGGTGTTCTAACTATGTACTATTTATTATTAGTACAAAAATGTCATGGGAAGTAGAACCATACTTGGAAGCCAACGATGCACTTTTGATTTTAATTCTCAATCATTTTGCCCACTTCCAAACATTTTCAGTCATTTTGTATCTTAAATTGGTTTTTCATTAATCATTTTTGAATTGCATATGGTCAAGCCCATGGTAAGAGACTAGGTCGAATCTTTGTTGGGATATGATTGTCATAGAGCAATTTTAAAATAACTTGATGTTAATCCTAATCTCAGTCTTCTTAAACAAATGTCGTGATAACGTGATCATATATATAAAATTGTGATGAATAGTAGCATGATAAATTTAAATAGAAGGATAATTTAAAAGCTAAAAACTTAAATTAGGGAGAAATAAGACTGAGTTATTATCGATGTCTGAAATTCGATTGGCTGATGACACACATCATTGAGGGAGGTTTCAATTATTGACAGCCCTTTGATTAGGACTTGTGGGGGCATTGAAGGACAAGAAAAATTGAATAGAAAATGCATGGCATTTAAAAATAAACAGACCAACAAGCTAGCTAGGAGAAAGAGATTTAAAAATAAAATTATAAACAAACAAACAAATAAATAACTAGTAGGAGTGATAGAGAATCCTCGCAGGGTAGCAAAGCATGCATATGCAATCCAAAATTGTATGATATGAGGAGGAGGATGCCTAGAGTTATATATTTGTGCATAATAATAATATGATTGGTTGATGGGTTTAGCTTAGCTGTTTTGTTTGTTTGTTTGCACCAAATTGAAGTTTTATTTTACAAGAAGAACGTATTGACCTCTGCACCAATTTTGTTTTGTTTGCTTGTCGAGATTAATGGGGTACTGCTTACTTTGCCAGCAATAGCTCTAGGCTTTATTTATTTTATTAATTTCATCACACATAATTTCTTCAAAGCAATTTGGAAAAATCCAGAATGTCAAGAAGGTTAAGCTGGTGGTGATGGTGGCGGCATTAAAAAAATAAATAAAAAAAAAAAAACAAGAAGGGGATAGTTATTTGTTGAATTAACTTTGCTATTTAAAATAAAAAAATAGAATTATTATGAATAAAATTTAAAAATTAGTAATTTTTTTTTTAACCCCGTGAAAGGAAGAATGCATATTTTTAATATGCAATGTTTTAGGTCGAGGGTGGGGGGTCTATTTACAACCTAAACTATGTTGTAAACACTCATTTTTTAATAAAAATTTTTTATTACAAAAATACATAGCATCTAATTAGATAATTTAATTTAAACGAATAAAATTATGTTACTTTCGACGTCCTTGTAATACACATTCAATTAATTTAAAATTTTAAATCTTTTTCTTTTTTTACATCAAATAAAACCCATCATAAGTTTTATTAAGTATTTAATCATGGAGAAATAAATTAATGTTTTATGCCGTTTAATATTTTAATATAAATTTTAAAGAGTTTTCTTTTCAATGCTTTAAAAATTATTTGGTATGAAATATTTATGCTTATTTTAATTTTGTTTATTTAATAAATTTTTGTTATTTTTTAATTTTAATTTTTAAAATTTTTAAGAATATATTTTAAGGTGCAAATAGAGCTATCTTTGATTACATAATTTCATAAAATGATATTCATTTGTTTTGTATAACTTCAATCAATGGACCAATCATTTAATAAAAAATTGTCTATTAAAATAATTATGCAATTTTTACTAAAAAAAATTTGTGACAATTAAATAACAAATAAATTTTTTTGATCAAAAAATTCTACTTGTAAAAGATCTTTCTAAAAAATTGTACTTGAAAAATTAAACTAAAAAAAAGACTTAAATGAAATGTTTAAAAAATCCAAAAAAGCTAAACAACCCTTACAAAAGTTTGGATGTTTAAATTATGTTTTAGTAGATTTGATTCAAATAAATAAATATATATATATATATATATATAATAAAAAAGCAACTTTTTGAATATGTGTAATGAACAACAATTGGTATGGTATTTGTCTGTCATAGTTTTTATTTATTTATTTATCGCTCTTATATTATTCAACAAAGGTGACTCTGAAAATAAATAAATTAGCAAATAGTTAGTTAAAATTCAAATTTTAGTTTAAAATTAATATAATGTTAAATATTTTAAAAATTTACTTAAAACTTTAAAAATTTTTTAAAAAAATTAATAGTCTTCTTAATTTTAAAATAAAAAAAGTATAATTAATTATGGATCAACAGCCAAACTGTTGACAAAGAGAGTAGCCATTGAATTCAATCTAACGTTAATGGAGAAGAAAGTAGAAGAATTAATATAATATGGGAGGCAGAGCAGAGGACGACATCAGCCTTCCCCTTTTCCAACAGCCACAAGAGTAGTAAGAAAACAATAAAACCAGCCATTTCAACCTTTTAAGGGAGCCACCAACACCCTGCATTGCCAAAATTCTCTTTTGGCGTCTGTAAAGTTATAATTTTATTTTTATTATTAATAATTTGAATGCAAAAAGTTAAATAACACAGAAAATTAATATGTCAGGACTCCATTATCACCAGAGTGCCTAGAAAATCCAAGTCCAACATTGCTGTGAAACGGTCATATTCTCTTCAAGTTAAAATATTAGTCTTTCTGTATTTTAATATATGGAACCATTGGTAGAGATAGCATATTTCATGTCCCTTGACCTTTTTGATCTCTAGCTAATGTTAGAGTAACATAACTTTAATGATTGGTAAAAGTTACTTTCGATTACATTCTAGAATTTTTGAAGAGAATAAAAAGTATTTATGTAAAAAATTAAAAATTAAAAATAATAAATTAAAATTTATTACATTTTAAATTAATTAAAAAATAAATAAATTTTTAACTAATTAATCTAAAACTACTACAAACAAATTATAATAATAAATTCAATCAATAATTGATAAAATAATAAAAATAAATTAAATACAATAATTTATTATCAAAAAAAAATTATAGAGAATTTTTTTATAGGATAAAAATCATTTGAGTTGATAATAGGAGCTCTCAAAATATTTCATTAGTAAAAAAACTTACAAATTGTAATTTTTTATAAAAATTTTTGTAACTTAATTTCAATATTTCTTTTAAATTACCTACTCTAACTTATCTCATCTTCAAAATTATAAAAAAATTTTTTTAATGAAATCCTTAAGCAACACGTTTACAAAGTAAGAATACATAGCTACCAACAATAATAAGAACTCTAAAAATTTCACAGTTGAATTTATAAAAAGAGAATATTTGAAAAGCTCTTAAAAAAAATATACATTTAAATCTCACTTATAAAAATGTAATTTGTATTTCTTTCAACAAGAATAAAGAGTAAAACTTTCAAAAAACTTGTAAGATGAAATCTTTATTCAAAAAATTTTTAAAAAATATAAAATGACTGTAACCACATTAGATTGGGGGGGGGGGGGGGTGGTGGCGAGAGAGGAAAAGAGAGGGTTATTGTCCATGTATATACTGTTTATGATCACTACTCACTATTCGGATAATTCAATCATAGCTCCACTAAATTGTCTATAGTATATGGTTGTGCGAGTAAAAGTCAAGTAGAGGTCAAGAGTACTGTTTGGCACTATTCATCACTTTTATGATATTGTTTATCCTCGTTCAAGAGACAATCAAGTAGCATGATTCTAGACATTCACATTATTTATTAAATATTGTTTATATTATACTGTTTATCAATTACTAATTATCTTACTGTTCGTCAAATTTAACTATTTTGACACAAAATGAACTAACATTAAATATGAACCTAACAAATTTTTCCTTTAACTATTCTACGACAAAACTAAATTTATCAAAAACTCACCCACAAAATTTTGATTATCACCAAAAACAAAACTTAATTTACAAATTAAGAAACTTAGAAACTAAATAATATAATTTTCAAAAATTGCCAACAAACTTATTACTTGGAAAATATTATTTTCAAAATTAAGTGAAACGCATAGGGAAAAAAATATAAAAAGATAACATAAGATAAAGATCAATATACATAAATCACAATAACCAAATTTATCTATCAATATAATATCACTAAAAAATTTAGAATAAAAATATTTATCATACATTCAAATACTCCCAAACTCTTATATTTCTTTCTCACTTATATATTATCTCCTCCTTTTTGTCATTAAATGTGAAAAGAATCAAGGAACATCATGCAAGTTAGCCACAATGACTACAGTGTCTTCGTCAAAAAATCCAAGCTTGACAAAAAATAAAGGAAAACCAAGTCAAGCAACAAAAGAAACATGCTAAATAAAACAAAATAACTCCAAAAAAAATAAAATAGGACTATTTCTATGAGAATTGCATGAAAATATAACTTCAGACTCATATTAAATAAATATCATAGTTCGAAGTAAATGTTATACATAAAAATAAGGTTTTTCTTTTTTTGTTTTACAAAAATAACCTAATTTTTATATCATTTTACATTTATAGCCCACCTTAAACTACACTTTTTCAAATTGACAAGGTTGCCTTATCTCTTCTTTTCCATCTCATTAGTATAGAACAGCAGATATGGTTTTTGGTATCTAGTCGTGTGATCTGATTTTTCAAAGTTGAGTTTGAGATGATAATTAGATTAAATTTTGATAATTATCTAGGTGAGTGGAAGATGTTAAAGGATAGGATGTATACAAACTAACTTTGTGATAAATTCTTTCTAGGGTCATTGTATATCAAATACTCATAATCGAATAAATTCATTTGAGATATAGATTTCAGCATAGTGGATGATGAAGATGCATTAAAAATGGCCCTTGCTTTCTTGGTTGAAAGGTTTTTACTCAAACGAGATACTAATGAGAAAGTAGATCTATTTGTGCTTTAGTTAGTTGATTATTTAGAATCATTTGTGACATATCCTTGGGCTACAGTGTTATGGCTGCTGACATAAAAGTACTTATATCGGGCATTGGTTGGAAAAGTGAAGAAATTCAAGGAATAGCAGTAGAAAGATGCAAAACATGCAGTAGAGCGTTACAATTTAAAATGCCTTCCTATTGTATTTTAGGTAATTACTTATTCAAGTTATATATATATATATATATATATATATTTTTATATTATATATTGAAGGGTGCCGGAGGTGTATAAATTACTTGTCTGATATTATGTGTCATTGATATTTATTGAGTAATTAATTATTGGAAGTGCCCAGGTTATTTGTCTGTAAGTTTAATTTTTTTAGGAATATTCATATTATAAGAAAGATTGGCAAAATTTTTTCAAATTTGACTAATTTATTGTAATTTTTTATATATAAATTTACGAGACCATCCTTATTTATCGAGAAAAGCACAGTAAGAAAATAAACGATGAACTTCGTTGTATTTTATAATGGATTACAATAAAGAATGCTAAGTGCAAGGACATCAATAGGATAATATTTACAATAACTAACGTAAGAATTAATTGGTTTTAAATTATTTAAATTGTTAATTTGTTAGTTCTTTCAGTTACATTTTCATTGGCAAATAATCATTTGTATATCCTATTCTCTTACGTGAGCTGATTCCCACACATATGGAAAGTCTACTATCATACGAGCAGTAGTTGTATACTAACAAGATAGTTTAGGAATATTACGAGACATATTTTCTCCAATTGCACCTCAACAAAACTTCTCTATACCTTTTATTGATGATGTCTCCACAGATAAGGTATACTTTTTAATTCATTTCTTTTTTTTTCACAAGTTATGTGCTAATTATATTTATAATTTCATAAAATAATATCCATTTGTTTTGTATAACTTCAATCAATGGACTTGTAGCAGCGCTGGTTCAACACCAATCATTTAATAAAAAAATTGTCTATTAAAATAATTATACAATTTTTACAATTTTCACATAAAATGATTTCAATCTACAATAACTAAAAATTTATAAATTTGAAATTATGCCACCTCAATACCAAACAAAATCTTAAAACAATCAAAATCACTTTATGCTTTTCTTCAGATTGTGGTACTTTTGTTGTACTTTGAAAGCAAAATTAAAAAAATGTCAAGTAACAATAGTTTTCTTCGAGACTCACTCATTTTTCTGTTAACATTTGACATTCAGGGTTTACATCTCACAACACTTAATGGTTTCAAAACCACAACAATTGTGACTCCAACATCACCTCAATAGCAAACAAAGCCTAAGTTTATCCTCATTCTATTTTCATGCTAGAGATAGGAACACAGAAAAATAGAATAATTGCCTAGTGAACAGGTCATTTTCGAAAATCTTCAACATCTTGCATTAAAAATGTTAATAGTTTTTATACAGAATATACGAATGATGATTAGAAGAATCTGATGATTTATTTACAAAAAATCCCATTGCCAGTATATTTTCTCTACAATACCTCCACCACTCTGAACAGCAAGGTGAAGAGTTTCAGAAGCAGGAGGAACCCCCCAAAGATATGGCACTGCTACTGTCATAGTTAGCTTTTCATGCAGACCACCATTGCTTGCCTTGTCCGCAGCAACAACCTGAATATAACAGTTAAGACATGTTCAAATATTATGGCAATATAATGCAGGTGCAACTATAAAAGAATGTGCACGCTTTACAATCATTCGAATGCAAAATATGTTGAAAAGAAACACCATCATCATCAAATATAAAAACGAAATGTTTGAGGAGGATGTGAAACAATATATTGTAACTGAATCAGCTTGAACCACCTTCAATGCAGTAAAATTTCTATTAACCTAACAACAGCTTGCCCCATGATACTAAAGAAAATCACGAAAATGGTAGGCAACTACTTCAGGAACTCAAAATATGGGTGTTAGTTGGTTTAACTAGTTAGGGTGCTGGTAGAAGCTCCGGGTTTGAATATTGCTCGCATCGTATTTATGAAATGTTTAAAAGAAAAGGAAAAAATTAAGAAAATACAAGAGGTATTCATCAAATCTGCTTTTAGATGTTGCTCCATGGTGGTAATTTGAATTTTATGGCCACCAAGTTGTTCTATCAAACTGGTTCACTAAAGGAACAAAATCATATCCAAGTTTGTTACTTGGTTTGGCTATATAGCAGTCAGCGGGCCTCACATCAAACTATGACTTGCCTAATAATGTTCAATTAAACTAGGAATAGATCCAGAGTTCTAAAATTATATTGTAGGCAGAAACAGTTTACAAAACCAACTTGCCATTTCACTAATAGCGAATTAAACTTCTTTTTTACAGCAAAGAAAAACTGATTTGCCTGCCATAAACCAAGCTAAGTATATTAAAATTATAACATCAACTAACATATACCAGAATGAAACCAGCCCTAACTTTTATGCACATTGAGTGCACTGTTGGTATAGAAACTCTGGGATGGTTTCACTGCTGGGGATAAACAGCTATTAGATGGAGGTAATCAAAAGATATATCATTAAACCAACTACATCAGACAGAAACATCAGAATGAAACTAGGATGGTACTCCATTATTTAATGAAAGTTAAACTGAAACAGTATGTCATACCTCACCACCATGCTCTAAAACCGTATCTTCCACAACATCACTTAACATCTCAACGGAACGGCAAAACCCCAGGATACATAGCCTTCTGCCCATATCAAGCCCCTACAATGAACAAATCAAAACGCATAAGACACACGACTTCTTGTCTCAAAAACTGGATTAAACTTGATGCATATAAAAACAGCTTACATTAGTCGCTGCAATATCAAAGAGAGCACCGAGGCAAAGGCTCTGGTTCGGATCCATGTAATCACTCTCTTTAAATTGTTGAAATCTCTGAGAAGATCTTGATCTCCCTAGTTTTTTCTGTTAAAAAGTTTAATATATTTTCATTAATTATCCATGTATTCTATAATGAATGAGATATCCAGAAAGAGTGAATGAGAGATGAATCCAGTAAGCTTAGGCAAGTCCACAAGACCAATTCTAATGTACTGAAAAAATCCAAACATAAACCCCAAAGTATCTTTTCTGGATGTCATTAAACAAATTAAAACAAAGCAGGGATTTTGGTTTTCATAAGCAATTGCAACTAACTCAAAACAAACCTGACCAACCTACAGCTGAAAAAAAAAATGGCAAAATACCAATAATGAAAAGTAATAGCCAGTTAACAAAAAATTTATTACCATAGGCAATTGGAACTTATACAAATCTGCCCAACGTACAGCCAAAAAAATGCAAAATGACAACAGTAAAAAGTAATAACCAGTCAACAAAACTTTCATCGTCAAGTACCAAATTCCAAATGATAAGCAACACTTTAATGAATCAAAAAATTGTGGCCTATTAGATTTGCAATCTAATGAAACACTTTATTACTAAAAACAAGGGATACAAAGGAAACATTTGAAGTTCATTTGGTAGTCTTTTCAAAAATGGAAAACTATTGTTGAAGTGCTTCCAGAAGAGGAAAGCTCATTTGGTAGTGTTTTCCGAAAAGCATTTTTAAAGGATGGAACAACTAAAGTACATTTGATGTCACTTTCAAAATTGAGTAGAAGCTAACTTAAAAGCTCTTTCTCCTTCTTAAAACCAGTTTAGAAAAATGATGGAAATTTTAGACTCTCAATATATAATTTTGGAAACATGTTTTTTTCTATACAAAGTATGTGCTAAACATGTTTTTACACAGTAGTTTGTTTCAAAAGATGAAAACCATTTCCAAAAATGACACTGGACAGTCACCTAGAAGATACATTTGGCGGCCCTACCAACTAATTTAAAATTCAAAACGAAAAAAGTTGAAGAATTGTTTTTCCAATTTTCAACCAGTTTAAATGAAAATGTACTCAAAAACAAAAATTGTATCCCAATTTCCAAGAAAATGCTTCCTGATTGCAAACTAATCACCTGCTTAATATTTTATAACTTGGTCTTTTGTTAAAGAAAAAAGATATATAAAGCGTAAAAAGATGGAAAACGGCAGACATACATCTGAAGTAGAAGTGACAAGTCTAGGGACCACAGACCCTCCAATCTGAATAAGCCCATCAGCAGTGAACAGCGTCAGTCTCTCCTCCTGAACCCATTCGATTCCTACAAAATTAATCACACAACAGCATAAGGCAATAACGCATCAATTTCACCAACTTCCATCGATCAAAATTCAAAATACTCAAAAAAAATTACAAATTTGACAAACAATTATCTTAAATGTGCCCTAATCAATACATTACAATTAAAGAAGATAATGAATTATGAAAAAAAAAAAAAGGAAAAAAAATTGCACATAAGGGCGTACCGCTGCCACCGGCGGCCCAAGGGAAGAAATTAAAGGAATCATCGCCAGAGAAATTGACAGAATCAGAAGCTTTTGCGGTGAATCGGGGAAAACGGGAGGATCGAGGTGGCAAAAAGGAGGATTTAAAGGAGGAGAAGAGGAAGGAATTGGAGTTCCGTGGGCGAGAAACGTACGGGGTTGAAGGAGAGAAACATAAAGCAGCAGCCTCGGCCATCATTGAAGAGATTCTGATCTAAAAAGAGAGAAAATGGGGGAACCTTGCACAAGGGGAAAAGAGAAGGGACGGAAAGAAAGGGGAATTGACGCCACATGAATAGGATTGACACCTGGCATTACACGATCGTCTTCGAACTTCTAAAGCACGGAGTTCGGCAGTTGGGCTTCCAAACACGATTGGCTCTCGGACTTTCCGTACCTGTGAACTTTGGCCGGTAATTTTTATCTTATTTTAATAAAAAGGAAAAGAGAAAACCGTTTTAATAAAATAATCCAATTTAATACGAGTAAGTTTGAATCAACATTAAAACTTTTCGAGATCAAAATTAAATTTTCGTGCGTAAATCTGATCCAGAATCAAATCGTAAATTAGAACAATAATGAATAATAAGTAGAATCAAGCCAAAGACCTGCTGAATCGTGGGTCCTGGTGTAGAAAATATGGTGAGTAAATTCCATGTAACCATTCCCATAAGAGTTGAGAACTTTTTACTTTATTTTTTATTTTTTTTAATTTAGACATAAATGTCTTATAGCCAGACTTGAGTTATGAAAAAAAAAAAAAAACAAAAATTACCTAATCTAAGTGAATATCCTACCACAAGTCAAATTTAGATTTCAAATTATTAAAAAAAAAAAAACCAAACAACTTCTTAATTGTATTCACCCAGAGAATCTTTAACTTAATTTAATAGACACACACGCGGACATAAAAATAAAAATTTATAAAAAAAATTTTTATTAAAAACCTAATTTTTCAAGAAACTCCAATTTTAATTAAATATGAAAAAAATGTAATTTTTTTTCACTAAAAATTTTTATTATAGTTAAATTGTTCAAATTTATTTAAAATAATAATATTTTATTTATAATATAATTTTTTTTTACATATTTAATTTAAATTTAAAAATTATAAAAGAAAAAAAATCCTTCTCCGACCTAATATCTTAATAATTTGAGTTTTAGTGAGCCATATATTCATAACTTACAAAAGGAACACCTTTTGCCGTATAAAAGCTCAATTTTTGCATACATTGAGACCTTCTGCCAAGGTTTTATTACCACAACTTACATGCATGCATTAGCATTCATTAAATTTATAGTTACTAATCATCCACACATTTGCATTCATTAAGTTTATAGTTTTTATGCATCCTCTTTTTGTGACAAGAAGAAGTTCCAAGAGGCTTAGGGCATGTTTATATTTATACTTCAGATTTAATGCATCCAAAATCTAAAGAAATCCCAACCAACAAATCCGAATGGTTATAAATGATATTTTTACTCTTTTTTTTTTTTCCTAAATACATCTAATAGGAAATTATCCTAAATAACATGTTTACTTTTAATTTTGTTGTAACACATGAATATAAATTTTTAAAAGTTGGTGAATTGACATATCATATCCATATAGACAATCATACAGACTTTATATTCGAGAAAATAAATAAAATTTTATAATATTCTTACAATTATAATTATATAAATTTATTAATATTTATATTCAACTTTTAAGTAAAAAATTTTAGTTTAATTTTATTCACATATAATTACTTAGTTTTTAGTGTAAGTTAAAAAACAAAAGTTTCAAAATATTTAAATGGCAAAAACTAAATTATAATTGAACCTTTTATATACATACATACATATATATATATATATACACACACATATTAAGAATTAAGAATCTATTTTTGAAACTCTTAGATATATCATACAACCTACATTGGTCTCTCTTTTCCTCACAAAAATCCCTTATCCTCTATTAAAATCCTACTTCTTTTAATCTCACATTGAAACAATTCTAAGAAGCCTATTATTTTTTTATTCCAACGCAATTCTCCAATATAGTTATGATCTATTTAAAAACACCACTTTTAATAGTGAAAATCCTACAAACGAGTTTGGGGATTCTTGGCATATATGATACCACCTCTATACATCTAGTCCATTCACATGGTTAACTATGCAAATAAACAATCAAATTTGTTCTCTAATCATTATTTCTCATCCCTTTATTATTATTATTATTATTATTATTATTATTATTATTATTATTAGAGTCTAACTCACTCTTATACAGTTCCTTGTAGTTAAGTTTTGCATTAATATCATATACAACCATAATCCTTGAGCATAGCCGCAAAAAATTGTAATGACATGCTTTTTAGGCTTAAAGGCCTTAACAAGTGTGTCATGCTTGATTGTACAACTTTAGAAACATATAAGGGTGATAGAGTTGGCCACTCTGATCATAGACAACCCTTAAAGAATATGAGCACGAGTGCCACATCAACAAAGCTACTCAAGTTAGATGAATGCATACATGGAAACCAACCTTTTGCCCTAGCATCAATAAATCAACAATCCTATTAGAGAGTTTGGTATGATTTTACCGTAGTAATCACAAGAAGAATGTAATAGATGTCATAATAAAATGAGCGCGAAGGAAATATCGAGTTTGTTACAAAAATAGGTACTCAAATTTTATTTATAACACAAAAAAATAAAAATTAATTGTTTCTTATAATCTAAATACATCTTATTTTACTTTTCATTTTTACTAACTAGTCATATAAGTTTGAAATTTGGTATTTTTATCTTAATAAGTAAATCCCCCTTCACTTTGTCAAAAATAACGAAGTAGTAAAAACCCCCAACTCACTTCAAGCCTCAATGTCCAGAAAAGATGCAATAATTTGCAATTGCTTTGTAAATCTATTTCCCAATTGTATTCTTTTGAAAGTATGAAGTTGTTATACTTCTATACAGCACTATATGGATGAGGTAATCAATCTATTTTGATAGTTTTATAGTACCTCTTGCTTTTTCAACCTCTTACAACTACTATTTTATCTTTACTCATTCTGTTATCTTCAAATATAATATACTCAATCAAAGACATTAGTGCTCTGAATAGTAATAGATTGATTAATAGATTTCTTAATACTCTTTGATGATAAACCAAGTGTCGATGCCCAAACATGGTCACCTATAATGCTATCATTTTATATAATGGTTAGTATATTGAAATTTGATTAAGAATTAATTTTGTTAATTTGAATAAGAATAAATAAGATATTAAAACATTTAGAAATTAAAATTATGATTGAATTTTAGGAATAAGGATCTTATATTTTTTTTAAAAAAAATTTAAATTTAAGTTTTAGCTTAGCTTATTTTGGTTTTGAAAGCTAACTCATGTTGTATACAAAAAATTATTGTTGACGTGAAAAAATTACTTGGATGAACAAAATAAGTGTTTTCCATCTAGTGAAAATGACAATAAGTAGCATAACACAAAATGAGCATAGGAATTACCAAACTTCAACACAAAAGATGATTAGGTGAAAAAAACAATCCAAAGCAATGCTTGTAGGCTTGAAAAGAGCATGTTAGAAGGGAGGAAAACATGGTCCCTAAGCAAGTCAAATCTCCTCCCTCGCTTGCATTCATCAAATGGCTTGTGAGAAATAACATAATCAAATGAGGTTGGAGGAAGCTTTGCCAATGAGCTAGTTTCAGTGCCAAACTATTAAAAAATAAAGTTGAAAGCTTCAGGATTTTTTTTTCTAATAGAAAAAATTATGATAAAACGAGGAAAAAGAAAGTGAATATGTGAAATAGTTTATATATGAGATATTTCTCCTAATTGTCATTGGTCCAAGTAGCATGTAATATCCAAAATATCTCTTTCATTATCATTTTTACTTCTCTTTTTTGGGTATTTATAAAAATAACATTTAAAATTATTTTGCTTGTCCACGTGTCTTTTATACGTGGTTTGCTTAATTTTATTACTATTTATCTTATATATCTCATTACTTAGGGTAGTTATTAAGATTATATTATCTAAATCAATCCACTTTTTAAATTTTCGTTGCCACACTCTTAAAATTAAATTTCGTGAATTAGAGTTTAATAAAATATTTTAAAATAAAAGAAAGACAAAGAATATAATTACATTATGAATCAAAAAATTTTTTCAACTACTACGTAAAGGAATACAAGGCTGTGAATCTGAACAAAAAATTAGTGCATCTCTCCCGCACAACTGGCTGCATAAATGGACTTTGGAGAGCATGCAAGCACAGGTAATAGGCAACCAAGTCCAACATTCATTCAAATAGAAGATGCTAGTTTAATTTGTAATTCTGCTAATATTTTTAACACATGCATGCAATGAAACAGCATATCTAATCTAATATAAATAAATTATTGCCAAAAGAGATCCACCCAGTAAAGCATGCATACGTAATAATCATCCCAATTCAACTCATCTCCCACTTGAACCAAGAGTGCTCATCTCTCATCCCAATTCTGAATCTTTTGGGTACCAATAGTGGTGACCCAATGTCATTTTTGGTTACTACTGTTGATGACTGAATATGGTCACCACTTTGTGATGGCCAAAACCCATTCTTTTTTTTTTTTTTTTTCCATTTTTTCCTAATTTTTTATACTTTTTCTCACTCCTTTTCTCACTTAGCACACGATTTTCTTATTTTTGTCCAATTTCTCACATTTTCTATAATTTCTAATCAATTTCAACAATTTTCTGGCAAACAAATTATCAAACTTCTATCAATAAAATTTAAACATAATCAAAACAAAAACATGCAGCAACACTCATTCAAACAACATCACGTAACCTTCTTCAAATAAAATTCATCTTTTCTGGCCACACAACCATTATTTTCTACAAGAATATTCTACAACATATATTTAACAAATTAAAACTAAACTAACCTCACTTAAGATGATAAATTTTACATGAATGTCTCTGATCTATGAGTTATGTTACTCAAAAGTTTGTTGAATGCAAACAAAGAAATAAGAAAGAAAGAATAAAAGGAAAATTTTTTAAAATAACTATTTTACTAATTTATTGGTAAATTTTTTAAAGTGACAATTTTTAATTTTTGATTTATTAAATTAGCTTCTTTTATAATTTCCTTAATAAACAAGCCAAAAAATATGCAAATGAACTAAAATAATCCTGTAAACAAAAACATAACACTCTTTTTTTTCTCTCTCGTTCGTTCTCTTTTTCTTCTTCATTTTTTAGTTTTTTTTTTGGCTAAATTTTGACAATATTGTCGTAATTTTTTACCGCAAATTTGTTGTAGGAGATTAAAAATTATAGAAAATAGAAGAAATTTGACAAAAATGGAGAAATTTGGGGCTGTGTTTGACAGATTTTAGTGGCTACTCGAGTAAATATGGCGGTGTTTCAAGAGATCCCATTCTTATTATATCAATTAAATATGTTTGTGTATGGCTTGGATATATATTAAATATGTTTGTCTATGGCCTGGATATGTATTAAATATATTTGTATGGCTTGGGTATGTTTGTGGCTGGTTCATTCATCAAATGGGAGAAATGAGATTGCAGTCTTGTGGTGGCCGAAAGGGCAATCGTGACTGAAGGTGGCCCAGAATGTTTGTTCCAGATTTATTTGTTTTATTTTTAAAATTTTGTAATTTGTAAAATCATCGGACTTTATTCGAAATATATTGTCAAACTTTTAAACTTTCACATTTTAACCCATTATTATTTACAATTTTGGAATTCAATACCGTAGTTCGAGATTAAATATTTGTAGTCATTTTAGTTTATATATATCATAATTTAAATAAATTTAGTACGTATTTATTATATATCTAAAGATATAGAATTTTTTAAATTTTAAAATATTTATAATTAATTTTAAAAAAATATGTATATTTTTAAATTTATGCAATCTAATTCGTAGGTGTGATAATATTGTAATGTTTCTATTTTTCTCCACATTTGAAAATTTTGAGTATCTATTTGTAATATTTAGAAAGTTAATATAATTACAGTAAAAATTGACTAAAATACAAAAATTTTAAAGTTTGTCAATATATTTTAAATAAATTCCATATGTTTTACAATTTTAAAAAACGTAACAATTAGGTCCAAAACATGATTCTAAAACTCTTTTTTCGATCACCGCTATTGGTGATCAAAAGTGACTACTTTCGATTCAGTAAGCAATTTGGTAACCCAAAGCGTGACTTTCAATAACCAATTTGATGGCCTAAAAATGCCCTTTCGATCACAATTATGGTGAACGAAAGTGGTAAGTTACCACTTTCTGGACGGTGGCCAAAAATGCTTCCTTCTCCCATTTTTCCAAATTTTTCGGCAAATAAATTTTCAAACTCATGACCAACAAAATTTAAACATAATCAAAATAAAATCATACGTAATGCAATTCAACAATACAAAAACATACAACACTCATTCAAACAACATCACATAACATTCTTTAATCAAAATTCATTTTTTCGGCCCACTATAATACTCCCTTAGGTTGATAACATTCACTTAAGTTGACAAATTTAACTTGAATGCTCCCGATCTATGAATTATGTCAATCATCAAAAAATTTGGTAGAATTTTCTACCAATGAAAACAAAGAAACATAGGAAGAAAGAAGAAAATTTGTTTAAATGTTTGATTATGGGACCAATTTTGTCTAAAAAATTATTTTATTGGCTTATTTAGTAAATGAAATAGGAAGATGACTATTTTGGTAAAACAAAAACTAAAAGTGGTTATTTAAAAAAACTCTTAAGTTATTTATTAAATTAATCAATTTTATAATTTATTTATCAAGCAAGCTAAAAAAATACAATATGACAAAAATAACCGCATAGCTAAAAATATAATCTAACTCTTCTTTTCTATGTTATTCATTCTCATTTTTTTTTTTTACTCGTTTTCTAGCAAAGTATCATACGTTGGGTCATTATTTTCTCTCTAAAAGATATATTTAATAAAATATGCAAAATTCACTCTTATAAAATTCAAAAATGCCCATTTCCTATTAAGTGTAGAATTATATCACACTTTTTTTTACCCAATCCTATGACATCTTTGTTACAGGGGGGCTGTTTGCAAGTATTTTGACACTATTTATGAACTATTTATGAACACGTTTAGTACGTATAGGTATTTAGTTGAAATATTAAAATTGGAATGTGTTTAGTTCTAACATCACTTATTATGAATCAAGTTATTACCATCTTCTTAAAAGGCTTATCTAATAGAGTGTATAAAATTCACTTTTATAAAAATTCAAAAATATTCTTTCCTATTCAACGCGTAATTCCATTGTAAAAAGAAGAAAATTATGATATTTGATGTCAAAATATTATGAAATTATATTTTAATATTGTTATTTGTATTTTAGATAGTTTCAAATTAGTTTTATTAGTGTTTGGAGAGATTATTGTTGAAATTTATTGTTGAAAAATTATTAAAAGTTATTAAAAAAATAAATTTAAAATTAAATTCTTTTAAAAGAAAGTAATTGAAAGTAAAAATTTCTGCTTTTGATGGAAAGTAGGATACCAAACTGAAGGGGATAACCACTTTCAATCGCTTTTTATTAGATAATCAAAACTTATGTTTTAATCATTGGATGGAGTGACCAACCTGAAGTTTTAATCTCTACTTTTTGTAATCAAAAACAATTTTCGATAATTTTAGGCAGTCGAAAAAAACTTCGCCTAATTTTTTAAAATTTTTTGACAAAAACAAATTGTCAAACTTCACCAACAAAATTTAAACACAATCAAAATAAAATCATACCTAATGCAATTTAACAAGACAAAAACATACAGCAACACTGTTCAAACAATACTACATAACATTTTTTAACCAAAATCTATTTTTTTTCAGACACCATCACCCTCACTTAAGTTGATAACACTCACTTAAGTTATAATTTCAACTTAAATGTCCTTGTAATTTTAACTTAAATGTCTTGAGAGTTATGTTGATCATAGATAAGTTTGTAGGAAAACTTTTTAACAAAAACAAAGAAAGAAAGAAATAAGAAAGAAAAAAATTATTTTAAGTGTTTAGCCATAGTGACAATTTTGTCTAAAATAATTTTTTTTTTGATTTGTTTAACAAACACAATAGAAAGATAGTTATTTTAATAAAATAAAAATAAAAAATAACTATTTTAAAAAAAAATTTATAAAAAAAATTATTTAAATGTTTAGCTATGGTGTAATTCTGTTAAAAAAATTTATTTTTTTGACTTATTTAACAAACAAAGTAGAAAGGTAGCTATTTTAATAAAAGAAAAATTAAAAATGGCGACCTTAGAAAATTTCAAAAAAAAATAGCGAACGACGCCGTTCTTTGCTGCTATAAATCCAATCTTTTTGTGTTTCTTTTCCTGCTTCCTCGCATCATCCATTTAGCGTTATGAGCAATAACTTGAAACCCTAATTTTCAATTTCTCTGCGAACAAAAAAATCAAAAGTCGAATTTCAATCATAAAAATGGGCAAGTGTCCGAACAGGAAGGTGAAGAAGAGAAGATATTCGCATAAGACAGCTCGCCTAGCAAAATTCCTGCGCAAAGATATCCTTTTTTTAATTAACTTATGAAATTTCCTTTATTTTTATTTCATCGAATTTTCGATTTTGTTTAGGTTTTCTTGACTGAGAACTTTTATTTACGTGACGATGCTGTTTATGATGAGCTTCAAAAGCCAGATTCTGAGCAAAACCCCTTGCCCTTTGACGAGGATTTGCCTGGGATGGGCCAATACTATTGCTTACACTGCGAGTAAATATTTTTTTTGTTCTTGTTGTTGTTTTTTAATTTATGTAATTTTGGGATTTGTTTGGTTGCTTTGAAATTGAAGGAAAATATAAGCAATCGGATAATCTCTATGCTTAACTGTATCTAAGCTTCTTAGCTAATACAACCACTTTTATTATGTTGTGTGGGTTTTTGTTATTTAGGTTTTGTACTTTTATTATAATGATGTGCTAAAATTAAAATGGGTTTGTTTTAAGTATGTTTTCTTCTGAATTTTGTTCTTGTTGACAGCCGATATTTTGCAAATGTGTCAGTGCGGGATGAGCATTTTAGGACAAAACGTCACAAGAAGCGGTAAATAACTGTGCCTTTATCTTTTTCTTCTGATTTCGAGCCCATTTTCCTGAATTTCATTTTATTAATTGGTTAACAGTTTAATGATCTAATGAGTAATTTTTCCTACGAAAATGACATGTTAGGCCTACCATTATCAATAATTAATTTCTCTAGAAGGGAGTTTTTTAATATGTTTTTCCCTTTTGACAAATTTTATGTTAGGAACGGATAGAGCATTGTTATTTTTTTTCATATTTTTCCTCAAAATTGAGAATTGCATCAGAGTTGCTTTGAATTTATTGATTATAGGCAGTACATGGATTTGTGCAAGCATGAAGATGAGCCCAAGTTTTGTGCAAGTATTAATTAAACAATGTAAAATAGTTATGCCTGCTGAATATCTTCTTTAATCATACTACTTTTCCGTTTAAGAGCCCTAACATATCACACTAACAAACTCTGTATGACGTGAACATTCAATAGAGCAAACTATGAGCTATTAAGCATAAAAAGGAATTCAGAGATGCTATTATTCTTCTAAGAGCTTAAGGATAGTCCTTGTTAATGGGATTGCTGGTCTGCTCTCATGAATATATTGATTTGTTCAAAGAGTAGTTTTTTCCCTTTAAAACAATTTATAACTTCGCTCCAAAAAGAATTTAACTAAAATATGCCTGCATCCCACCCTCCTAGTCTTGAATTAAAGAAGAGAGCCTTCACCTTCAGTCTCTTCCAGATAACTGCAAACCCAGTATGAAATGAGCATCCAATAGAGCAAACCCTGAGCCATCAAAACATAAAAAGGGATTCACGGATCCTAATATTTTTCTTGAGCTTAGGATATTTATTTTCTCATAAATATATTTATTCTCTTTAGAGAGTATTTTTCCTCCCATGAACATTTATAACTGGACTTCAAAAAGAAATTAACATAATTAACTAAACATATGTCTGCATCTTACTTGAGAGATTGGTCTGATTGCATCCCTTCAAGTCTTGAATTAAAGAGGGCCTTCTCCTTAAATTTTTCCAAATAACAGCAAAGCTTGCATGCTAAATGTCTTAATATTATAAAATAGAATATATTCCGTTTGACATTGCTCTTGTTGAATGCAGCGTGAAAGAAATGATGGGGCCTAAACCACACACTCAACTCGATGCTGACTTAGCTGCTGGGATGGGAATGCCAGATAATGGTCCAAAGCTTATGTCTATGTAAGGTCTCTGGTTTTTGGTTCCTTTAATATGTATGTTAAGAAGACAAGTGACTTAAGTCAGGCCTTCTGATATTGATAGAAATTAGATGTTGTAATATTTTCTTTTGTGAAAGTTTCTAGTATTGCTGCAAAAGTATAAATTAATCATTCTCCTAGTTAATGTATTTCAGTTGTGAAATGTAATTTTTTATGATTTGTCATCTTATCAATTTTTGCATCTTAGTGCTACATGTCTGTGCTTAGAGATTATTAATTTGCTTGTTTCAGTCCTCGAATAAGCTTTAGTTCAATGCCTAACATCTATTTTTGGGATTTAATTATCCATGTTATCAACTTATGTTCTCTTCATTTTTTCAAACAATTACCTTGGAAGTCATGTTGTCATTGTTGCCATTGCTCATGATACAATGATTGTGGCGCAGTGCTTCATTCATAAAATGCATATTTTGAGATCAATCTTGGGGTAAACTACGATTAAGAATTCATTTTTTGATTTGACTCATCAACATTAACAGGTTTATTATGTGTGATCTAACAATTTGATTATTTTATATGAGAATATAGAGGCCAATATCTAGGGACAGTTTATCTTTTAGTCCTGTTGAAACTGGAAGTTTAGAGAGGGATGTGGAAAACTTTTGTGTGTATGGGTGTTTGTTTCTTATAATTGATTCTGAATGTTCTGTTGGTATGCTTATATAAGAGGCTGTTCTTCACATTTTGTGCACAGCAGTTTACCCAACCGAAAAGTTAGAAATTGATCTGTTACTTAATGGGCAAGAATGCAAATCAATGCAGGAAACACCATATTTGCTTTACGATGGGTTTAATGATTCCTGACGCCTAAATAGGAGAAACATCAGGGTATGTTTGGGATTGAGAAAAGTTATATTATCTATAAGATGAAATTACTAGATGTCAAAAGCAAGAAGAAGAATAAGTAAGAAAAGTTAGCTCTCAAGTGAAAATGATGTTTACCAAATATTTCTGGTTTGAAGTCTCTCCCAAGCCTATACTTTGAGATATATTTAGTCAGATAACTTGTTTCATAGCAATTGAGAAGAGCTTCTTGTATTGATTCTTATTCTTTGTACCTGCCATTATACTCTTTTATAAGTTAGTTTTACTGTGAACATTTTGTCAGCATGAGAATAAAGTTTGTAAAGAAATATGAGAACACAAGGATTTCTGTCAGAACGTAGAATATGCAGCCCGTTTCTTTTAAGTAGCCCGCAAAATTAGAAGCAGCAAATGTTGGTAAGCCAACAGTTTGTCTGAATTTAAAGAGTTCAACAAAGGTGCTTTTTTTGTGTCTATTACCAGTTGATCATTTTTTCTGATTCTTTTTTATAACAGTTACTGTTGAAGTTTAGAGAAACCAATGGGGTTTCATTGTCTTAGTAATTGTTATGAAAATAAAATAGTTAAAAGTTTTGGGTAAATAATTGCTTATTTTTACTAATTCTTCACTCACACTGAAATAGCTAGTGATTTCGTTGTACAGCAGCTAAGAATGAAAATTACAGCTCCTTAAACGTACCCATATTTATATACAAGTTGTCATCTTTCCTATGCTTACCAATCCAAATTTTAGTTGGGTAGAAATACTTGCTTGAGTTGCAGCTAGTCTGCTTATTGAGCCAAGCTAACAGGGTTAGATTTTCAGCGCCTTATTTTCTCGGGTTCTGTTGTTTTGTTTTGGTCCCTTTATTTCCAGATATTTTATAATTGTCTTTGGTACGTTTATTTTGTTTCAAATGAACAAGCTTGAAATGCCAACAGCTAACGTTTAGTTGCGGTGGTAAGTTAATTTGGTAGACTACATTTTCTGGGTGACAACGACGAATAACTTTAGCATAGACTCAAGATTTAACGGTCCCTGGAATTTGAAATCATTCTATTTTGCGAGGGAGCAAGCCCAATGCAGATTTTTAGGAGAAAGTAATCGTATTTTCTAGGTATTCCGGTCACTCTTCTTGTATTTTGAAAGTCTTTGCCAGATCCAATCGAGACAAGAAGCAAAAGTTGTCAGTCTTAACAGTGTTTCATCGCCTAATATCCCTTCCAAAGAAAGTGCTCTAGGTACCTAAAATATGTTTTGGAATTATTATAGTTCAACTTAGCCATAAAAACACAAATAGTTATAACGTTACTTGAACACTTGTAACCGGCCGTTAATGATTTCATTTCATAACTATTGTAAATTAAAAATTACGCAATCTGAATTCCAAACAACAAATGCAACCACCGGCCAACTTCTGTTTTGTGCCCGCTCACGTCCTTGAACTTCTATCTTAAAAAGAGAGCGGTTAGCTGTGGTCCATATGCATACACTTAGCGCCCAGTAAGGCAATGATCCGACACCATTATCTTCCTGTCATTCTCTAAGCCATTCTCTCTCATGCTTGTCCACTCACAATCATCTGGTTGGATGTGCATAATTTTCCACCATCTCTTTTGAGTTCTTGCTATACGTCTTTTAAGGGCTTGTGTTACATGTGCTTCTTTCATCAATAATTCTGTTTCCCACAAACATGTATCATAAACATATACATGCCCAGATACACACCCAGTTGAGATCAAGATTGGATGATCTCGGGTATCATTATCTTAAAGCTTGGATTGTAATGTAGTGTTTGCTCAACATATTATTTAGTAGTAGCAGTTTGAGGAGGTCTACATCTATACAACCATTACATCTGTTGCCATGTGATTAGTGGCAGAAAACGATGGAATTCTAACGTGCATGCTTTTGTCATTTTCAAATTTTAAACCCATTCATCTTTGTCCCCCAACCTTTATTGGATTCCAAATTCATGCTCGATTTGGACACATTAAGATTAGTACACAAGAAAATAATATAAGTAATGCATAGACAGTATTCCTTCTCAATTATTTTTCAACAAGGATATATCTTCCCATGATTTGCTTTCTTGAAAAGCAGAGATAAACCAAATGCACGAGGAATGCTGCCTCTGTGAATTCATTTTTATGTATAAGTTAAATCGTGTTCGATTGTGAAGCAAGTATTTGTCATTATCATTATCATGTTCATTTCCTTACCTTAGGAAAGATCCTTAAACATAACTTATATGGGAGAAACCAAAAAAAAAAGGTGATACACATACTATACTAAACCAAAACATTAAAATGAAAATCAGAACCCCAAAAAATGATAAAAGGTATATTTGAAATACAACTCTTTTTTTTTTTTTTTTTACGGTTTTTATGTTAAACTTACTATGCTTCTTTCTCCTCATCATCTTTGGCTCTTGCTGAGGAACTTGAACCTGATGCCATTCCAATAACCTGACTATGTGTAAACCTCTGTAACTGTACCATCCGGGCATAACACCCATCAGGATAATTTTTCAACAGATGTGAATGAGATCCTTGTTCAGCAACTTTCCCGTCATCAATCACTGCAATGACATGGGCATTCCTAATAGTTGACAATCGATGAGCGACAACAACTGTCGTCTTTCCTGAGCAAGCACGGTCTAGAGCCTCCTGAACGGATCTCTCGGACTCAGCATCAAGTGCACTTGTTGCCTCATCCAGTAGCATTATCTCTGCCTTCCTAACAAGAGCCCGAGCAATTGCAACTCTTTGTTTCTGTCCACCAGAAAGTTGAACACCTCTCTCCCCTACAAATGTCTTGTAGCCATCCGGCAATGAAGATATGAACTTGTCAGCATTGGCCAATCTGGCTGCTTCAGTGATCTCAGCCTCGGTTGCTGACTCGTGCCCATAAGCAATGTTCTCATAAATTGTAGTCGCAAAGAGGCATGGCTCCTGTGGAACAATTGCCATGTGCCTTCGGAGGGACTTAAGATTGTATTTTCGGATGTCTTTCCCATCAATCATAACCCGTCCAGATGAGGGCTCGTAGAATCGCTGTATAAGTGAAATGACTGAACTCTTGCCACAGCCACTCGGACCTACAAGAGCAAGAATTTTTCCAGCTCGGGCACGAAGAGAAAGGTCACGAAAGATCGGGATATCCGGGCGAGAGGGGTAAGAAAAGTCTACATGCTTCAATTCAACTTCCCCACGAAGACGATCAGGAACAAGAGTGGCATCCGGATCATCGGGCTCAATTTCAGTTTTGCGGTCAAGGAGATCAAATACTGACCTCATGGCTCGCCCTCCTTTAATGAAGTCAGGGGCCAGAGTAATTGTTTCAGCTGCACCATTAGCGGAGACCATGAGGACCATGAACACTCGGATTGTCTTCGAGAAATCAGAGATACCATGCTTCACAAGCCAGGAACAATACCACAGGCCAAGAGCATAGGAAGCATAAAGAAAAAATTGAGCTACCCCATATCCACTACCAGCAATTTGTCCCTTCCAAAAGCATCTTCTTAATGGAGTTTGAAGGTTGGAAGAGAAAAGACCAACAATTTTTGACTCCGAATTGAAGGCAGCAACGGTCCTTACATTGCCAATGGCATCCCCAGCCAGTTGCGTTGCCTTTGCATGTGCAGCTTCCATGTCCCCTGAGAAACCTTTCATGAACATTTTCTGTCAAAAAATCCAACAGAGAGTCGATTTAGAATACAGTTCAATAACAGTGTATGTACAATAATCGGTTGTAAATACAGACCTGCAAAACAGTGGCTCCAACAACCACTGGGAAGACAGCTATGAGCACAAGGGCAAGGCGCCACTGCAAAACAAAACCTGCAGTACAAGCAACTAGCAGTAGTGCTGTGTTCTGCACAATTACTTGAATTCGGTCTCCTATGGCTGATCTGACATTGTTCGCATCAAGAGCCAGCCTTGCTGCAATCCTAGCACTCTCATTTTCCTCTTGATCAAACCATGCCATTTCATTTTTTAGCACTGCTGCCAGCATTTTCTCCCTCACACGTTTTGTAAGGTTTTCTCCTACAATATCCCAGAAGGAATGCTGAAGTGTGTTGAAGAGAAGTTCTGCTGATGAAAGCCCAATTAACAAGTAGCAGTACTTTGCGATTTCTCTGATCATGTAAGCATGGTCAGGATTATAGTAGACACTGAGAACAGCACTTAGAACATATGCAAAAAAGGCACTAAGGGAACCACATATAACAGAACCCACAGAACCAACTAAAGCATAAACCCATTCAGGAGAATTCATTTTTGCAAGGCGCCAGAATGAACTGGCTTGCTCCTTGAAAGCAAGTTTCTCAAGCCGGTAATTGGGATATGTAGCATCAAGGGACAGACTAAAATCAGAAGTAGAGAAGTCAGATAGCCTGCGTGAGTAAGGTGATCGACCATAAGAGGAATTTCGGGCAATTATTGGCGAGCTCACTGAGTTCCTGGCACTAGAAGGCCTGCAAAAGTATAACCATGTTACGCAGCTATTTTCACAAATTTAATTAAAGATATGTATATGGTGTATGCAACCTTGCACTACTCTTTCTGGCATTGTTGAGGGCAGTTTCATGAGCTGCTTCCTGCATTCTTATGAGCTTGGCATAGACACCATTTTCTCCTTTGGCAATGAGTTCATCATGAGTTCCAATCTCTGAGACACTTCCCTGTTGTAGCACGGCCACAAGATCAGCCTTGCGGATAGTGGAAAGGCGATGGGCAATGACAAGAGTTGTCCTTCCAATCATAAAACGGTCAAGAGCTTCCTGCACCAGCTTTTCTGATTCAGAGTCCAGTGCACTTGTTGCCTCATCTAGAAGCAGGATTGCGGGATTTTTCAGCATTGCTCTGGCTATAGCTATCCTCTGCTTCTGCCCTCCAGAAAGCTGAAGTCCTCTCTCCCCTACCTGCCATTGTCAAATTATTTAGCCCCTAATCTTCTTCTAAAGTTTTTACACAATTTGATCTGGCAAAAACAAAGGAAAAGCGATGAAATCTTAGAAGTGGACAGAACACCTTTTTTTTTTTATAGTAAATTCATCGTGGTTAAATAGAGATATTCGAGATTTGATTAAACTTTATTCCCTTCAAATTAAAGGTGAGATTATCATTTTTATCAATTTTATTTTTTAGAACACAGGGTTCGGTATTTTCTCTCTTAAATTGTACTCAAACAGATAATAATAATAATAATAATAATATTAGTAATAATAAACTTGATTCTTTTGACTTCAAGCATGGAGCGAATATAATTTATAAACAAATTATTCTTTCCAAAATTTCTTCTCCCGCATCATTTTATTTATTTATTTATTTATTTTTCTTGGTGATCTGAACCTGCCATTTTCTAGTTATTACTCAATTTATATATTCTAGTTATCACATAGCATTTTCTTCCCATCATTTTTTAATCCCACAAGTCCTCTATCTAGCATTTTGTCATTTTTCTGTGAACTCCAGGTCCTCTTCATTGTCTACTGTTTCCTACCCACCGTTCAACGTTTTTGGTCTTAGGCCTGCACATGCACAGATGCTGTACTGTTGACTGAACCATGTTACCTTCTTACAAATTCATGCATGATGGACTTAAATTGACTTCATAAAATATATATATATATATATATATATATATATAAAAACAACCAAATAAAATAAAGTTAGGTTTTGTTTGTTGACCAAATTATCCGTTCAAATCTTGAATCTAAAAATACTTAGCAATTATATGCCATTCAAAAGTCTAACCAAACATGACACTATTGGGCAAGATCCATAATTAATTTCACCCCCTAGGATGGAACGACCAACTTACCCCACTCTCCCCACCTCTCCCCAACTGCCATAAAGACAATAACCCCATTGAATTGATGCTGCTTGATGATGCTTATGCAGTGTAATTATTGTAGCTAACAAATATTTACTCTTTTTTGGGGTGTAATATGCAAAATATTTATAGTTTATGATTGTTCAGTACTGCCTAACCCCAGTGCCAATTAGCTAATGTAAGATCTCAAACTAACATCTGAAATAATTAGCTAACCTGAGTGTCAAGGCCGTCTGGTAACTTGATAATGAATGAATGGGCATTAGCAACTCTGGCAGCCTCTTCAATCTCACTTTGATTTGCATCTGGCCTACCCAACAATATGTTCTCTTTAATGGTCGTGGCAAAAAGTGCAGGCTCTTGGCTCACTAGTCCTATTTGCTGCCTCAACCATTTCAGCTTCAGTGATTTTATGTCATGCCCATCTAGCAGCACTTGTCCTACACCGAAGTTCGTAAATTTTGTGAGATTTTACATCCAATAACCAAATTATCTGCAGGCTCACGTACCCAAATAGAGTGGAAAAACTCAAACCTAGTAATAACTTGATTTAGTTCATTTTGATTAATTTGGTAGAAATTATAATATAATGTACCTGAGGTGGGATCATAGAATCTTTCAATGAGAGAAACCACGGTACTTTTACCAGAGCCACTGCTGCCAACCAAAGCAATGGTCTTTCCGGCAGGTACATTAAGCGAAAAATTGTTGAGGATTTGAACTTCAGGCCTTGAAGGGTATGAGAAATCAACATTTTTCAGTTCTACGAGTCCAGTAACCGATTCCAACTCCAAACCAGATTCACTATTTCTATCAATTCCTGGCTTATGATCAATTATACGGAAAATTTTTGCCGCTGCAACTTTCGCTTTTGCAAATGCAGACATGCTTGGTGCTGCTTGTGCCAAAGCCCTGCAAATCAAAGAGAAAGTTTACGTAAACAAAACTTAAGTGGAGAAATGTAAATGTAAGACATGTTTGAACAGCGAGATTAAAAGAGTACTACTCACAATCCGCCTATCATGACTGCAAACATGGTGGCTATAGCTAGACCACCATTAGTTAGGTGGTGCCTAACAAGACAACCACCATACCAGAGAAGAAGCGCATAACAACAGAACACAACAAAGTAAGTTGCGCCCAAACTCATCCCCTTCGCAAATCCACACTTGTAACCGAGCCTTTGAGCAATTTTCAACGCTGATGAGTAGGCTTGTAATGCTCTAGATTCACCAACAAATGCAAAAACAACCCGGATTTGAACCACTGTCTGCAATTTTGCTTGGAATTAGCAATGTCCAGATTGGAAAAACAGAGAAATTTGGTAAAACCGATTTTTTGAAACTCAGAAAAGAAAAAATAATTGAAATTTGCATCATTTTACCTGTTCGACCATATTTCCAGCTTGTGATAGAGCTTCTTGGCTCTTGCCTGCGAGCTTGGCTAAAGTGATTTCATGAATGGCTCCAATTACAGCAATGAGAGGTACGACTGCAAGCGTGACCAAAGCTAATTGCCACACAGCAGTGAAACCAACAACAAATCCAGTCACAAATGTTGCCAAATAGTGGATGAAATTACCCAGCTGCACAGAAAACAGAAAGCATTAAAACTGTTCATGCAAAGCCTGATTAGAAAATAGAACATCCCATAAAAGCAAACATGAGAAGAATTTGAATAATTTGTGCTTCACCTTCTCGCTAATGGCATCTTGGACCATCACCGCATCAGTGTTAATGGCATATACGACGTCGCTGGTTCGAACTTCAGTGTCAAAATACTGAATGTCTTGGTTCAAAGCGGCTTCGAGGTACTTGATCCTCATCTTGGTTGATTGCCTCTCTCCAGTCCACATCCAACAAGAAATTTCTGAAACAAATTGAAGCTTGTCTTTGTAATTAAATGAACAAATCTAAACGTAGAACCAACAAGCAGTTGAAACAGAGCTTTAATTCGCAGAGAAGCAACTGACCTGCCCATGAAGATGCCCAGATTGCAGCACCAACCACAAGAAAGTAAAATGCGTACTGCAGAAAATCACAAACAATGTGATAACAAAAAGCGTTTTAATTACTCAAAATGTAAAATCTAATATGAAGAATTTGATATCAAAGTATGTTATTACCTTCAAAACTTCTTTCATCATCTTATCCATGTTGTTGGCATTAGAGCCAAAAGAGTTAACAAGATCGGCAAAGAACCGAAGAAAGAGAGGGAAAGAACAGCCGTGTACAAAAGCACCAACAGAACCAATTGCCATTAAAACATAATCCAAACCATCTGCAAATCTGAAGAGTTGACCAAACCCCACTGCAGACACATCACCGGGCTTCTCTCCACTGCCACTATATTTCTTTGGCTCGGAAGCAGAAGAAGAATTCTCCATTTCTCTTGTTCTTCCCGCAACAGTTTCTTGATAAGGAATTGCCTCCTCTTCTTCTCCTTCTCGTTTTTCTCGATAGTCTGTGTCTCTCGTTGGCGTTGGTGTTGCTGTTATTGGTGTAGACGGGTTGGTTTTAAAAGGGTCTAAAGGAGGAGACACAAGTTCAAGGCCTTGCATTTCGGACCATCTCCACTGCTCAATCGTCTTTATCTCCTGAGGATCTTGTGACATTTGCAAAATTCCTAGCTAACTTTATGAACAAACCCCCTACCCTCTCTTTATTATCTCACTCTACCAAGCTTTTGAGCTCATGTTGTGTTTTTTTCCTGCAAACTTTTTTTTTTTTAATTTCTTAAAATCACTTTTCTTATGTTTTTACTATCTTACTTGTATTCATTTTTTTCCTTCTTGCTTGTTTCAGCAATTGTTGCCCGTTGAAATATTCTCCAAGAGAGAGAAGAGAAAACAACTGTTTGCGGTTAGTGGGATTTCTTCAGCTCGCTTCTTCTGTAAGAGACACAGAAAGTGACAGCTGCTAAGATGCAAGCGAAGGAATTATTTTTTTTCCACCCGACAAACCCCTCTGCGTGAAAACTTAGACATGGATTTTTGACTAATACATGGATTTTTTTTTTTTATTTCAATTTACACAGAAAGAAAAATAATTGATTTCAGCGGCTCCTCAGTTTTGGCTTCTTCTTCAAGTTAGATAGCAGTAAAAGCTTCACCTCACTTCTCTCTCTGTCTGTCTCCTTCAAATCCGGCGCCCTTTCTTCCACATTGCAGCACAATAAAAATCTCCTTTTTTTTAGTTTCCTTTAGTCAAAAAGTTACTCTGCCTAAACAATCAATCCTTGGTGAATAAATTAATAATCTTGACCTTAAAATAAAGAAATAAATGAATACTAAAAGGTTTCAAAGCAAACTCAAGCTGCTATAGTCAACAAACTCCGGCTTAAAATTAAAAAACTATATTTTTTTTTAAATTTTTTGCCCATAAGCAGTTAAATCTTCCAACATTCTAGTAAAAGTAAAATCTTAAAGTTGGAACGTCACTTATTTGTCAGAATCCTCAGCTTAGATCTCATCATTTATAGCAGTAAACTACTCATATTTATTCCACACATCCCTACACATTACACATACCTCAAATTCTTCAATGTAAGAAAAGAAAAATACAAGTGGGATTCCAGGAAATTTTGTCAGGAAATCGATCATACACAAATCTGGGGATTCCTCTTAATGACAGCAAATCTGGTTTTTTAAAAAAATTAAATGCAAACCCTAAAATAGTGGTTTTGATAATTGGACAGAAAACTGTCAAGTTCACTTGTTTTTAAAGAAGAGATTCGGCCAACTTTAATAACGCCTTTGAATTTAAATAACTTGGTTCACTCACTTCACTTACCCTCTTTTCTTGGCTTAATTTGTAGTAAAGGTTTCTCAGTTCTGACACTGCAAATTCCCTGAAATGAAATTAAATTTTTATAAAAAGAAACAGAAGAGAGAAAGTGGGCAGGGCAGATTTCTTTCTGTCTTTTCACGCTTCCACCGAACTGTCGTTTCTGCCGAGAGTTCTCTGCTTTGCCGTTTGCCTTGCCCTCAACCCACGGGCACCTGTGCACTGCATTTACTTCAAAGTAAATTTTTAAGACATAATTTAAAATCTTGATTCTATTGTCGTCCTCGGGAGAAAGGGCATTCTAATGTTAAATTTGAAGGCTCATTAGGGATTTAAGTTATTATAAATATAAAAATAAAAATGTGTTTGGTATCAAAAATGAAAACAGTGTTTAAAAAATAATTAAACACTGTATTATAGGGAATACAGTGGGGGCATAACGTATTCTTTTACTTTTTCCTTTAATCAAGTGATCCAAGTTCATCCCTTTCTTCCACACCTCATTCATTCCCTGCTCATTTTAATTCTTTATTACCAAAATTTTACATTTATAATAATCATTCACGTCATCATCCTCATTTTCTAACCATCTAAAGATTTTTCTCACATTTTTTTTTAAAAAAAAAAATCCAAATTGAGCTTATTATACACTGAAAAGCGATAACAACAATAATAAATTTTTTAATTCTATATTATTGTAAGGGGAATATAATTATTATTTATTTATTAATTATTTTAAAAATTAATCTTTAAATTAAACAATTTATTACTTATTTTATTGGATATTAAAGATTGATTTGGTTAAACCTAAAAAAAAAGAATATAGATGCTATTATTCATAAATTGGGGGTGTTAATATTATTTATTTATTTAGAGAATTAAATGAAATAAACAGTGTGACAAATTTATTACTATAATAATAAAAACAACAATAATAACGAAGTGAGGATGGGCTTTGAAGAGGTTAGGGAAGGAAGCATCAAATTGATGCGGAGGAAAGAGAAATTGGTCAGTCCCATTCTTCTTCGTTCATTCTTGATGTTGACCCCCGAACTCTGTTTTTTTTTTATAAAAAAAAAAAAAAAGAAATTTCACCCACTCTGTTGCAACCACTCAACCCCAACACTCGTATACACTTTCGGAAATAAAATTAAACTTCTATGAATAAAGCAACATTATTTTACTCAACTCCAGTTTAGTTTGCTGCCTTGATGTCATGTTGTGGGCCACCTTCTTTTAAATATGTAAATAACCTCAACCGTCTGATCAATACCGTCAAACTTGTTACTTCAGTTCTTTGTTCGATTAAAAGAGTTCGCCTGTCTGTCGGTCTCTCTGTCTGTCATTCACTTCTCTGATTTCTACGAATTCAACATTTGCGTCATCTGTCAGTGATTAAATAAATTAGATGAAGTTTTTAATATTCCAATTTGGACTATTTTTAATTTATCCTTACAATTTAAACCTTACTCACCTTCAACGTCCACGTCACGTGATATGTTTAGTAATCGTAGTTCTTCTTTAAAACATTGGTATTATATTTATTTATAATATAATTATTTTATAAACATTAAATCATAAAAAAATATATACGTAATGTACTTGTTTTATACCTAATATACTATCAACTCAATAAGGGTACAATAAAATTATATTATAATTTTATAAATTAGTTAAATTTAAACTAAAATTAAATAAATAATAATATATTTATTTTTAAAAATACAATAATATACCTTTAAAATATATTAAATGAGTTATATAATTATAATTCATTTAATAATTGTTCAAATTAGTATTTATATTATTAATATAATTAAATAAATATATTATATTTTTATTCAATAAGGTAGAATGCAAACATGACATATGTATGTTTGAGTTGCTATCTCTGACTTTGAAATTTGTTTTAATATAAATATTTATTTTTTATGATTTGTTACATATTCAATTTTTTATTAGTAAATTTTTTATTAATTTTTTTTTTCAATCGGAGCGTGGGTGGGAAGACGTCGATGAAGAAGTTGGGAATAAATAAATCTCGAGCTTATAATATATAATTAAATTTGAGTATAAAATTATGTTTGACTATATATATATATATATTTAAAAGACATTATTGTACTTTCTTGTTATGTATAAAACAAATAAAAACAAAAGGTTTAGGGCATGAATTGAAGACTAAGGATTAGATTAGCACTAAGCCCCCACTAATTATACCATAACCTAGAATGATGGATCACAATAACCCATAAAATCATCACGTGGGGAACTCATTCATTTCCTCGATAGAATTAATCTTATAATATGAATGAACCCCCGAGCTTATACATAGAGGACTAATGGGTGCTTTTGACTCTAATTACCTAAACAACTAGATAAGTGAAAGATTCCCTAATAAATCTAAGATTAGAGTAAGACAACAAAGTATAAAAAGATATATTATTATTATTATTATCACCTCTCTATTTTCACTTTCAATGCATAATATTGGTCAAATTTATTGTGCTAAGCTTGATACAGAAAACAAAGGAGTGTTACAATTATTAATGTGTGTACTCAACATTAGTGATAGTAATGTTTAACAAATTTTTTTAATTCGTTTTAATGGCTATTTATATTGAGTGAAAAAATAATATTATAATTGTCAAGAATGTTCTTTTTTTAATATATATATATATATAATGCATGATTAGGAATATATGTGATATGAAAGACTCTACTGAGATTGAGATAAAGATGGAAAGAGTGTCAAGAGTGTAGAATAAATAGGTTGAATGGTTGATCAAATCTAATAGGTATTATATATGAACGTATTTGGTGTCGACAGCTCTCTGGATATTGATTTTGTAAACAACCGATTTGCACTTTAACTTTATTAAGAATGAAAAATGTTTGCTAAATATTTAGTGAAACTTACTCACATTTTCACTCATGTTTGATATCTGATTCTTTCACTTCACATTTTGTGGTTTCAATCTCAATTCTAAAAGCATGCTTAAAAGAGATTAACAAAATTTAACTGTTCAAGAAAGATTTTCAATAATAGAATCTTTTAAAAAAAAAAGAATAAAAATTTTAATTTTATATATTTAATATATTAACATAATTAAATTAAACTAAATTTATGATTGATGATAACAAGGTTTAAGAATGTCTTTTTAACATGTATGTATATTTAAAAAAATAAATAAATTACAAGCGTGGCCGTTGTGATTTTTGACATGCATAAAAGAAAATTTACAACACCCAGTGAAATTGTCGGGATAGTAAACATGACACATAAATAAAACCAAAATAATTGAACACCAAATAAGGTCGTTAAAGATTAGGTGTAAAGTTAGAGAAAGTGGGTGGTCGAATTCCCATAAAAGAAAATTGAACTAAGTTGGAAATAAAATAATGTATTTATTAGATTCATTTGTGGAAAAATGCCTGCTGCCTAATTGGAAGGAAAAATGACCTTCAACAAGTTAAAAAGGGGAACCCCACTTGGCCAATTCTCTACTCTTATCTATCTCTCTAATTGAGACGCTATTTTTTTTCTGTTATTCCGAAAAGTGCCAACGGGGTGGTGCATTACATTAAGTCCACTAATCTTGTTGTTTATGGTGGGATTAAATTAAAAGCGTTAATCAAAAAAACCCAGAAAAGAAAAACAAAAAAAGGCACTGAAATACTTCTCAAAAGTGTTGCATTTGAGACTCTTTATGCCATTACATTGTCTTTCTTGTTGTTAAGTCTGCATTATTTTTATATTATAAATCTTTTTTTAAGTATTATTATTATATCTGATTTCAAATCTTAAATTTTAAGCTATGATGATTTTGTGGCCAAGATGTGGATACAGCTATAACCACAGTATGACTTTGTTGGCATATTAAGGGGATGGCCATGTGTCAAAAATTACTTAAGTAGTTGTATTTTTTGTTTATTATAAATTAATTTCTTGCCATTTCAGTGTTAGGGGCCTTGGTTAATTAAAATATTCTCTTCTCTAATCATAATCTTATGGCCCCCATCAATATTTTCTTTTCTCAGATCAAGGACCCATCAAGGAGAAGCAAAATGATAGTGAGGATTTCTTTGCTTTGTCTTATTTTTCAAATTTGATTGAAGAACAAATCAAGTTATCATCATGCCTTTTTTATTATTATTACTGTTGTTCTGTGCATCACAAGTTTGAAGTTTTAACTTTTGATCATACTAGCTCATTATTTAACATTCACATTTGAGAATTAACATCAGCTTTTGTTGTTAGAATTTAGTAATCGTATTTTTAACTTTTACATTGAAATTTACATTTAAATTTTAACTTAAATTTTTAAATTCTTCATAAAAAATTTCAATTATTGTGTTAGAGGTTTTAACTAGATAGATAACATTACAAACATGTGTATAACAATAACTAATCCATTTATAAATATATTTTTATGGTCAAAATATTTTATACACGCAAATTTAATTATCTTAATATCTCAGAACTTTTTACAACATTTTTTATTATAATTAGTTTAACTATGAATAATTCATGATTTTGCAACTTTTAAAAAATTACTTCTATAAAAATAAGTCTTTTAAAAAATATTTTATAAGATAATTTACAAGCGTTTTAAATAAAATAAAAATATTCTAAAACACACGTCTATACCTTTTTCTTCACGCGTCTTCGTTGTTTTGGAAGTAATTCACTTATATTCTAATTATCTATATACGTTGAAAATGAGCCCCCACACTGCCCCCCTCCCCAAACACACACACACATGCATGCATGCAGGCACGCACACACACACTTCTCTCTCTCTCTCTCTCTCTCTCTCTCTCTATATATATATATATATATATATATATCAAATCATCAATTGGTCACAAACATTCAAGTAAATTAGAGTTTTCGCATTTAGATCTCAAGCAGCGAGAATCGACCAAAGATGGATTGATATGAGATATTGTAAGGGACTAGTTCAACATACAATTAAAAAAAGTGTGAACAATGATTATTTTAGTATTTTCAATTTTGCAATAAGATCATCGAAATTATTAAATGGGGTCGTGGAAAAAGTGTAAAATGAAAAAATGGGGCTAAATAGCTAGCCATAGCCATTGCATATATGGTCCACCTCCTTAGACTTAAATTAATTTGGCCTCAATTTTAAGGCACGAGCATGACTTACGAGTATTAAAACTTGGGGTTCTTGTGGTCTATTCGTGCCCATTTTCTATGCACCGGACCCATTTGATCTCACACTAGGAATCCTACTACTCTACAAGTCTATGTGGTTTTTGTTCTAGAATCAATTATTAAAATGTCTTAATTAAGTTTGTTTGTCGCCTTAATTGATCATTAAGAATAATTTTCTTATTCCCATCGCATTATTATTAGCTACATAAGAGTATTCAATTGAGTTTATCTCTAAACTTTTCTATTATTTATTTAAGTATCTCAGCTTATAAAATGTAAGGTATATATGTAATGTAAATTCATAATTAGGCATATTGACGACATATGATAGTATTGATATAAGCCATTGTATAATAGTCATAGTCTTCAAATTAACTTACAAGCGTGGATTGCAAGTGATGGTATGTTTTGTTATTGAATGTGCAATAGTTAGGCAAATCATGCATGTTGCATCCCTTGCAAAACAAGCATTTTAATGCGAAGTATGATTTTTAGAATCACTTGCACAGAAAACGTGCTCATCAAATATCAAGTATTAAAATCCTTGTGCTTTGTGTTTGTTATCAAATGTCAAATACGTATGAACATTTTCCCGCACAAAAAAAAAAAAAAAGAAAAAGAAAAAGGCTTATGCTACTACTTGCTAATTTGATGGAATGGCAAAGCTTCAATCAAACCCAAATCCGAAAGGATTTGAGTGACAATCGGCATATGTCCGGTTGATTGTCCTATACATGTAGACAACTCCTAAATTAATTACATTATAATTTTCAAACCTTTGGTTGGGTAACTTAGTTTTTACACATTTTCTGCATAATTTACAGCTAACTTTTTAGCTTTAATGATTTAGCCCTCATCTTTTTCGAGATTATTATGTGGGTATTAATAATAATATCGAAACACTAACACTATCAAGTGGCAAATCTCGGCAAAGGATTTGGATTTGTTGGTTATATTCTACCAGCCAACATTGACAGCCTATACAAATAGCACTGGTCAGCATCACAAGTTGGATTTATTTGCAAAATTCTACGTTCAAACATTGACAACCCACAAGACTAGGTGAAAGTCAACATCAGATCACATCACATCACATCACATATTTTAAAACAAGAAATTTGGATAAAAATCAAGACAAAAATGGAACTGCATTCCTTTCCTGTCAGATACAGAAAACTTAAACCTAAGATGCCAATAGTAACACTTGATCAATGACGTGAAAAGATCAGACTTCAGAAACTTTTACACCTGCAGGTTGGCATTTTTGGCAGGCAATGAAGGGAACCCCTAGATTTAGACATTGAAATACGCATGCTTTCTTTTTTTTTTCAGAAGCACTTACTGAAGTTGATTCCCAGAAATATGATTCCTCTGGTTGCAAACGAAGAAATCGGATTCTAGTTTCCGGTTGGCTGCAGCCCATGCCATGGCTGAGCTGCCTCAACCTCAAGCAAGCCCCACCACCGTAGCCTAAGTCATGAACACATACAAACAATTCAAAATTATTTATGTTATCTGTGTTGGATACTTTTTGTTTATAATAAAATTTATTACACTATCATATTCATCAACAATTATAAAGTAATGCAAATAGTATCACAAAATTAGTCACATGATTTGTCAAGATATGCAAATAGTTTCGTGTCAAAGTATGATTCGTTTTGTGTTGAAACCCTAAGTGGGCATGGCAAAGACGACAGCTACTGTAAGCAGATCAACTAATAATGCAGTGTACGATACATCATTTTTCTATTTATAAGACTGGTTCTTAGAAATTGCCCGTAAATAAATTAGGATTTTTATTTATAGTCGATATTATTCTATCAACATTTGCATTATAAATTCTTCATTTGGTGTAGTGGGAATCCTACTGGGAAGTATCAGGAAAAGTTCTTTCTTTTTATAAACAGGTATCGTTAACTGTAAAGCCTGCATCAAATTCATGACACTAGCTGCCTAATTCTTTCACAATTAATGAAGATAAGAGTGAGACCTAAGTGTTCTTACATGGAAACTTTAGCTCTAATATCCTGTTAAGGAGATGCTAATTATCCATAATCTTAATTAAGTGGTTTCCAACACATATCTGTAGCAAGCTTCTCTAAATATATGGGATATAGGGACAGAAAAGAAACTAAGGTGCTAGTGCACATGCTTTAAGCATCTGCTTTAACTAAGATTCTTAAATCCTTCATAATAATGTAATGAAAATTAACAAAGCGCGTTCAGCTTTGATGGTATTATTGGGAAGTCTCGTACACATGTAGAAGCACAACTGTACAAGCAAACTTGTCATTCTCACTTAGTTTTAAACAGTCTGTATATATATCACTTTTTCTTTGTGCTTTATAAGAAACAATCTGGCAGAAAGAACTTAATTATCACAAAAAGCTTAGTATGTAACATGTGCTTTCTTTCACGAATTAGCTTTCATTAGTGGGTAACAAATATTCATAGACAGTCAGTCACATTAGTAATCAAAATGATAAGCCAATTTCCTGAAAACAGGCAAAGAATAAGTTTTCCTGAAGACAGTTTTAAAATGTTAGGATATAATGAATTTCGATATCCTCCAATAAATTTGCTATTTTATGTACATAGGTGCTAATAAATTAACTCGCAAGTTCACTGCAAAAGCATGTAATTACATTGGGGTGAAAGTGAGAGACAACATAATTTGAAACAACAGAAAAGTAGGCTAGCTAGGGTAATTCATTGATGTTTATAAAGAAAAGAAAACCTTTTGCTTTTCTAATGGGAACATGAATGGGCCATATATACAGAGAAAGAATTGATGAAAGTTGACCCTTTAATGCAAATGACAAAAAGATTGTGCGTTGTGTTTTTAATGATGAAGGATTATTGTTATTACTGTTACTATTATTTTTATTATTATTATTTGTTTTGTTCCATAGTGGGAACATGAATTGTTGGATCCCATGTGTGCATGTTAGCGATCATATGCCTATTTGCTATGCATGTGTGTTGTTTATATAGTGTGATCACCCTTTACTTTATCATCCATTGCCATGCTTTGGGCCCATGCTATCTTTGTCCTTCTTCTTCTTCACTATATATTTAATTTCTTTTCCCTCAATTATTATTACTACTTCTATTTATATGTATATAATTTGCTTAATAATATGATAGGCGCGCGCACACAGAGAATACAATTAATTTTGTGGGCAGCTAATTTTCATTTGGCCCCGTATCTTTTTTTTTTTTTTCCTTTTTGTCAGAGTAAAACCCACGCAACCCAATTTTGATTGTACGGTCATGAAGTGGCCTGGCCATGCCCATCCCAGGCATGAGTTAATTAACTTGTCTAAAAGTGAATTGAATTGAAACCCTTTGCCCTTTCTTGGGTGTCGCCAGGAAAGCAATACATTCTTCTGCTTCGGCATATTTTTCTTCCTCTAGCTAGCCTGCAACAATTGCTTGCTTGCTTGCCTGCCTGCCAGGCATTGACTCGTTACTTTTTCAGCACTCTTCTGTTCTGTAACTTGAGAATTATCGATTGTTAGCTGCATACATAATTGCATATATTGCTACAATATTCATCCCACCAAATGGAGCATATGTTGCATCTCCATTAACTTAACTGAAGTTATGACGAAATAATCTTATAACTAACAGTGATTTGATAATCAAGTAAAATAGAACTAATTATTTAATTATAAATAAACAAAAAAAATTTCGAAATTTCAAAAACTAAAAACTCGAAACTTTTCTGTCACTGAGTTTAATTAATATTGGTAGAAGCCTGTTTTTGGTGTTCTTTTGTATTTTACATATTGTTTATCTTAATACTATACTAGATTCTAATACTACATCAATCGAATTATTACACTCAAAAATTTAAAAATTTATTAAATAATAGCTCAAATATATTAACAAATAAAAACAAATAGTTTTAATTTCCAAAGGTAATCTGCATGTCATTTTCACATAATGAGATGATACCATTTCATCAATCAATTCTATTACAATTCCTCCCTCCCGTGTCTCTTTTGACACGCAGGTAAGGATCATTTCATCGTGAAAATGAAGTAATGGAAACAAAACCTGGCCCTTAGCATATGGTAGACATGTGATGCTACCCAGCAAGCTGTGGATCATCCATCCACGATGGAGAAAAATGAAAGAGAAATTAGGAATTGTGATTGAGAAACCACAACTCTGTTCGATATCAGATCAGAAAAAGATGCTTTGATAATGGCGAATATGGAAACAATACACATGTCTTTGAGGAGAAGCTGTATATCGAAGGCAACTTCTCTTGATTATTTGAATTGATGTACCAAGATTATCTATCATCTTATTGTGGGGCAAATTTTGAGGACAAAAGGATAAGGTTAACTTAATTAAAGATTATGGTATTTTATTGTGTTTTGAAAATAAAATTAAAAAATATTTGTAATATTAATTTTATTGAAATTTTATTTATTTTTTAATTATTTCATAACAATTGAGACTTAAAAGTTATCAAGCCTCAATATCAAAAAACAGTTGTAGTTCAAAGTTATAGTATTTTTTTCTTTTTCTCTTTATTACATATTTATAAATAAATTACTTGCAATTTTACCTATTAGTTATATCAATGTGCACTCAAAAAAATAAAAATTAAAAAGAACTTGAGTAAAAAAAAACAGATAAAATGTAGATAATAATACTAGGTTTTATTTTGTTTTTATTTTCTTCCAGATATTTTAAGAATCATGGACACATCAATTAGCAAATATTTTGCTATGCTAAATTTTGGTTGATGTTTCTAACCTCTCTATTGAAACAAGCAATTGTGATTGTACATATTCATGAAAAAATAAATTCATTATCTAATGAAAATTTGATAATATAACAATATCGCATTAATTTGTATTTTGATAACAATTTTAAATTCAGAAATTAATAAAGTCGAATTACAAGGGGTTGATGAGAGGACATAAAACAAGTTAGTTTCAATGTCTGATAAACAGAAGGTGGTGGTGTGCGCTGTGGTGGGGGTGGGGAAGGTGTGTGGGGGCATGAAAAACAGAAAAGATTGCTTCTTGTATAAAAAGTGGAAAATGTTTTCAAAACAACTCACTCACAATTAGAAAAGGAAAGAAAGAAAAGAGAGCTGAAGATGAAGTTGCTGCATGTGATATTGAATTATTGATTGATTTTATATCAATATCAATGTCAATAGGATTGTGATTTCTTGCCAAAATCCTAGAGGGGCAAAAAAAAAAAAAAAGCAACTACCCTTGTCCATTCAAATTTTGAACTTGGTTTTGCATTGGACCCATGCGAATTCCCATTCCTATCTACTTTACAATTCAACTTTGTACCTAACCAATTTGTGTTTCTTCTACTTTCTTGTGTCAATTCCCTTCATCTATCCAATGTTTTCTCCCTTTTTAATTTCTTTGGTTGTGTCGCGATTTCCAGTACAATATATATTTGCACCAAGAGGTAAGCTAGATGTAACTCGTGGCAGCGGGTATGAATTCAAAGAGATAATTCATTGTTTTTGTGGGAGCAGGCTATTGGGTTTGGTAAGCCCATATTGTGCCACACTGAAAAAGGCAATGAAATAAAAACAGAAAGTGGAAATTTCATGGTAGCTGCATGATAATCCTACGTTTCCACATTTTTGTCAGGAGAAATTGCCCAATTGGCCTATTTCATATGTAGATAATGGCAACGCAGCCTGAAAGTAAGAGTTAGTCATTTTGTTTCTACTTGATTTTGAAAACGTAGAGACTAAAATGTTACTAAACACCTATCTCGACTTAGCCCCCTCTCACACTTATACTTTAATATTTACCGATTTTCTATCATAATAATTGCCAACTAAAATTCATACCACTTTAATCATAAAACCTCTAAATATTAAAAGTAAATAAATAAATAGCTATGGTTAAAAAAAAAAAGATGGCCTCAAAGTTGGAGAAAGAGAGAGCATCCAAATCTAGAAGCAATTGAACTTAAAATTTATGGACATGTAACTTTTTCTTCTACAATGTTATGTATTATTGGCTAGCTGAACTGTGTGAAACTAAAGGTGTAGGTGCAGGCGAAGCAGACATAAAGGGAAATTAAGCAAAGGTTTTGATTTTTGAAGTCTAAAGGAGAATACTAGTGGTCTTGATATGTGGGTTTCTAGTGGGCCTTCTTCTGGACAGAATGATTAGTTAACTGATTTGTTCGAAGAGGCCTGCACCAGTTTGTAAAATTCGTCAAGAGTAAAATTGGGTTTCTCTGAGGCTGCAGCTGCACTCACTTACCACCTTACCGGCAGAGTAGTAAAGGCATTTTACCTTCTCCACCTAGGATGGAGTTCACATCGAATTGGATTAATTACTTAATTATCTGAATCCCTCTATCTTAAATTCAGCTTAAATTTAATTATGAAAAGTTGCAATAGATTTTTGACTTAGATTCAATGTCATGTTTCAAAAAATACAACGATAACATTAAAAATTATCTATAATATATTTAATATACCTTACATATAAATTTTTTTAACTTTTATAATAATCGTTTTAAATTTTTTTGCTATGTATTTCTAATTTATATTTAATTATTTTAGATTTATGTTTTATATTTTAATTTTTTGTTAATTATTTTAAGTTTTATATTAATTGCTTCAAATTATCCATTGTACATTTTAAATTTTGTATTAAAAGATGTAAGATATATTAACACTTTTCATACTATTATGGTTGGGCTTTGTCTTGATTTTATTAGAGGCAACATTCAATGAGAAAAAGCCTTAACATAATAGGTCTAAATTTCAATTGAATAATTAGATCAAAATAAAAAGTAAAATTTAATACATACAATTAAAAATAAAACTATGTATTTTAAAATAGACTTGCTTTATTTGAACACAAAATCTAACCTTTAATATAAAAACAAAAAGAAGAAATTGTAAACATATTATTCATGTACAATACAAAAACACTATTATACAATTGCATGTTGGTCATAACCATATTATTGTCTTTTGAAAAGAATTTAGCAAAATTTTACATGCAATATTATCATTCTCCAAATGCAAAACTTGTATTATAATTGATTTGCATTGTTTTTATGTAATTTTATTATATTCTTTTTCTTAATATTACTTTATTAGAAGTGATTTGCATTATTTGCAAAAACTTGTATTATTTTTATTATATTCTTTAATCAGTAATAAGCAGGAATAAAATCTCTGTAATTTTACTTTATTATGAAGATTTAAGGACCCAATTGTTATAATCTATTTTTATTTTTATTTTTATTAATTATATTATATTAAAAAGTGAAAATCTTTTTAACTCATTTTTATTTCTAAACTCCTTACACAGCAGCCAGCTTCTCATCTCGCGCGCCCAGACCTAGCGCCTCTTTGAAGTAGATCAAGTCGCTCCCCGCAGCTTACTGAACGCCGTTCGTTGCTTTTCGCCATTCACTACACGCCACCGCTGGGCTCGCCAGTAGTTTCCTACAAGTTTGCATAATTATTATGTGATTTGACATCCAAATTAATACGAATCGTTTTTGCTACAATAATATCATAATGTTAAATCCTGATTTTGTTAGATGTCACACTTTTAACAGATCGCCTATCACTGTAGACAGCCCACAATATTGAAAATAGTGAAAACAAGCATAAAATCATCATCATTTGATAGGGAGAACTGATGCACACTTAGCATTCGTATCATCAGAGTTCCATCACCAACTATGAATAGTTTTGCTTCTCAACCTATTTCCTGACAAATGGCTCACCATCACTTTGTAGAATGTTTTCCAAGAAATTCCCATCAGCACATACTGTGCCAGGATGACATTGATGTCGACAGAGAAGGGATGTGAAATACAAAAAAACATAATGTAAAGACTTGTTAAATTAATTCTTGATTCTGAATGCAGTTAAAATATCCTCTACACTATTAACACAAATAAATTCATTTCTCCTACCAAAAAAAAAAAAAATTATGCTGAAACAATTACAATGATGAACCATAGATATTTAAAGCACCGAATTTGCCAGAGCCAAAAATCCTAGGAAGTCTGCAAGCAGAGGGAGTGACCTGCTTGTTACCTTCTATATTCCTCCCATTAAATGGCAAAATCAAATGAGTTGTGAATAATTGTAACAGTGCCACCCACTTCTGGCAAATTACTTTACACAATATACAGGTATGCTAAGATAACTGCCCATGTAAAAATTATCTATTTTGAAATTTGACGATCAATGCTCATGCTTGACACGTAACTGCCCATGTAAAAATTATCTATTTTGAAATTTGACGATCAATGCTCATGCTTGACACGTGCTTTTAGTATACCAGGGACAGGTGGTGATGTGGGAGGCCTACTTGGGGGAGGAAGTTGTGGTGGCTGATACATTCGAGTCATGCTAGAACCCTCGCCAACATCTGTAGGAAAACTTTGAACCATATCATCACTATGTGGTCTCTCGCAAAATTTCATTGCTTTCAGAACATAATTGTCGTCGTGGAGCTCAAAAGGGGTGCTGCAAATAGAAAAATCAGTTTTTTGCCGAGAAATAAGACATAATTTGAGTATAATGAAAAGGCTTTGTCTAACCAAAAGGGTATCAGAGTGTGAGCATAAACCCTCTTTTCAATCCCTGTCCCTACCCTTTCTCTCCTTTTGTAGCATTCCCTTGCAGTTTTTAGCTGCATGCCACAACATTACCCTTCTCTCACAGCTCGGCATCCCAATTCATGATGGCTTATGGCATTGCAAAAGTAACCACCATTTATTGCATTGGTCAAAACACAAGAAAAGTTGACAAGCATGCACAATTTTCTTACCTATTAAAGTCAAAATGCACCAGCTGCATATCTTCTGATATTTCCACCTCAACAGTTGCATGAGGGCGTGTCTATTGTTTCATATGTCAAGACAGAAAAAAATAAAAATAAAAATAAAAAAATCAGACAAGCTCAACAACATATGAATGAAAAGTCCGAAGCACCACCACAATAGAAATTTCTTTACATTACTAGAGCAACCTGACATATTCTCACTCTCATTTCAGTTTAAGATGACAATTGTGCTAGTTTTCTCAGCATGCTTTATGATTGTGGCATAAAATGAACCATACAGCAAGCCTCAAAATAAAGAAAATTGAGATAGGATAAATAAATCAGCCAAGTGAAACTGCAGATCCAAAAGAGGCAGGCACAAGTCACGTGCAGACAACCCATTTCAAATCAAACAATTAATCTACTGGCAAGGCACATGTCTGGTTAACCATCTATTTTATAGATTAACAAAAATAAAACCTAATTATTAAATCATGTGATATGCACAAAAATGATTACATGTTATACATTCTCAAAGCACACAGTTCAGAGACTAGCAATCAAGTTCTCAGCACAACTTCTTTTCCCTTTAATATTTTGTAACCCCCCAAACTCAAGTTTGAAGCTGGAGGCCCCACCCTGCCCTGACCAGCCCTGACCAGCCCTGACAATCTTTGGGAGCATGAGTTCTTTTATTGGCTTCTAAAGTCATATATTGTACAATAACAAATTCAGCCAAAAAGGTTTCAAGTAAATTTGTTCATTTTTAACGGGGTAAATTCGTAGACATTTCAAGGCACTAATCAATAAAATTAGCTAAAATAGTAAGACACTTCTTTTAGGTAGCTAATATATGACACCAAAGTTAAATGATTTAACATCAAATTGCCTTTTTCATGACTAAATTAAAAATCTTTCAATCCATATCTACTATGCCCTAGCACCGAGCTTGATTCTTAATAAAGACCTCCAACCATATTTATGGATCAGGCATGCCAACTGAGATAAAATATACAACATACATTTGAAAGATTTGTACTGGGTCATGCTTAGACATCTATGAGCACCTATATTTCCGTAAACTAAAAGAACATTGGAGTTTGGTCTTATAACCTAGTAGAGTAATCAGAATGGAAATACTTGCAAAACAAAGCTTATAGCAATCATAGTAAAAAAGCAATACTTCAGGAATTTCTTAGTAGTGAATCAAATATCACAAATAATAACTTTCATCTATCAAAGGATTAATCCGCTTTCTCCAAATAAATCTGGCTCAACAGATCAGAATATATCATGTAGCCATGCTAGACATTCCAACCCAAAGGCAGAATAAGGAAGATGATGCTTTAACTTTTTAATTTCTTCCTTGATAGATTTCATACCATGACTTCAACAATATTCAGATGCCGATTCAAGCTAACCCCCAGTTGACTAAAGACCACATGGATTATAATAATTCCTAAAGTAGGAATCATCTTACAAATGTTATAAACACGTGGCTAAACTTCAGTAGTAGCATCATTGAAACATACGGTAGGAATGAGTGGCACCATAATATAAGAGAAAAGTTTAGAGGAAATCTACCTGTACCAGAATAAAAGGTAAAGCCACACCCCCACTGGGAGCATTCCCTGAACTATATAATTGCTTATTCCGTTGTCCAAGGTTCTGAAGCCCTACAAACTTGATGAACAGACAAAGAAGTCATCCCAAATAGTATGAAAATCAAATACACTTCAATCAGAAAAGAAAGCCATCAGCCAAACAGCATGCAGCCAAAACGTTCATGCTAAAATTACAAATAAAAACATGGAGAGAAACTAAATAGTAACTCTTACTTGTTCCTCCAGTTCCTGCAGATAGGCAGCTTTCTTTTCAATTCTATTTTTCAGTCCAAGACGCTCAGCCTACATAAAATAATTCTCAGGAGTTGGATAAGTCCATATATTATTCAGACCAGACACAAATGAGAAATAGAAATAACGCCCAAGACATGCAAATACAAGTGCATCATACCTTTAATTCTTCAATATCATTCAGGCTAGTGCGAGGGAGACCCTTCCACTGTATTTCTTTTTTATCCTTTGATATAATATCCATCGCCATGAGTACATTCAGGGCATCATATACCCTCCGTCTTATGTTTTTCTCATCATATTGTTGCTGTTCAAATGAACATTTAACAACAGAAGAAGACTCTGTTACATTCCATTTTTCTGTTGATAAGTTTACAGACATAAGCATGCAGCTGGGATTTAATATCTATCAGCCAGATTTAAACATAGAAACCTGATCCGGAGATGCTAAACTGTTGCTAGGATCAGCAAATTCAGCTACAAGTTCATCTGCAACCTGAAAAGTACATTCAAGTCTAAAAAAAAGGCTTTGAATAATAAAACAGATGGTATCATCAAACAGAGAAGAAGAAAGAAAAACAAAAACAAAAAGAGCAAAGAGGGAGAAAGGACAATGACTCAAGCAAGAACATGAAAGAAAATCACTGGAAGTATAAACTCCAATTCACGTACAAAAAATTATCTCCAGGAAGCTTAATTCAAGAGTACAAATCTATGTACGTATTAGTGCGTGTTACACAGACATAGAGAAACGAATATAATAAATAAATAGAATTATAATCTTAGCTTTAACCACATCACTTTTTTTTTTTCCAATTACATTCTTCATTACATAAATTGAAGGTTAATAAGCTTCAAGTGCCAATAGAGAAATGCAGATGAAGATTGCAGAATAGAACACCTAGCCACAAACAGAATGGAAATATAACTTTCAAATATATGGCAAGCTAAATATAAACAAATTCAGAGAACACTTCAAGGTCTGGAATGATATTTGCAATTGATCCTTAACAAGATTGACGGTAAAAGAAAACCCAACAAAGGATTTTAAAAGTCAAAACATTGGGCCTTAACAGCAGCATCCTCAGTAATTATGCAAAAGAATTGCAAAGGTACTAAAGGGTAATTCAACTTCTCAGAATATCCTTAATTCTAAATGGATTTTAGAGAACAATACTTCATTCTGTCCATATATCCATTTTCTAATCTGCGGCAGAGAATAATACAAAATGGTCCTTTAAATTTAAAAAATGAAGAGATAAGTTGTGCTGAAAGTTAAGCATACAAAACAGTCACTCGAAGAAACCAAGACATTCACATGGACACCGTGTGCTTCAGATTTTGCACATACTTTTTTAGTAGAGAAACAATTAACTCAAGGGAAAATCCACAGCATTATGCTAAAACAGATAGGCAATCTACTTATAAAGAAAAGCACTCAGAGGAATGGACTTTGATAGAATCAATGCAAACAATCAATGAATATTTAAGAATTGACTTCAAGAATCCACCTGACCTCATTGTATGTGGTTCTTCCCTTGCTTTCCACTTTCTCACACACTGGAAAAAACAAAGATGAGTTAAAACATGAATTCAACAAGAGAAAATATCACCGCTGACAACTTAGATTCCACATGAGATACTTATCACTTAGCTTCTCAAAAACTGGCACAATTAATGCCTCTTCTTTTTCTATCTTTTTGAACAATAATTCCCATCTTCTTTAGATGGTAACATCTTAGGAATATTTAAAAAAAAAAATTAAAGAAAAGAAATGAGAATAGAGAGATAAAGATTAATCAAACACCTTTCATGCTAAACTGGCGAAGTCCTCGACCACTTTTATCTCCCCCACCTGCCCTCTGACCCCTCTTTTTCTTCTTGCTACTGTAGATAAACGAAGGGTCAGTAATAATCTCTAAAAGATATTGAAGCCAAAGCTGTCATGATGGAGCATTACAATCAAAGTGCATCGAATTCAAACCCAGAACATCATTTCATGATTTTATCGACTACAGACTAATAATTACAATAAAGCTAGGATTTCTGGAGGTAATCTCTGACTAATTACAGCCACAACATTTTTTTTTTCCAATCAAGCAAACCTATCAGGAAACTACAACAAGTTTTTGACCCCTTCCAAAAAATCACATTAGTATCATAAAGAAGAAAGTTTGAATCTACAGATATGGTTAGCAATTTAGAGGCTGATATAGCCTCCATGGGCACAATAATTTCTAGCACAAAATATGTTAGATTATGAAACTACAACCCCCCAACCCAAACTCGATTCAATCAATAATAACAAACAATTTAAAGATAAATCATCTAACTCACACAAAATTCAAGCCCATAGTATATAAAAAGTTTTTTGATACTGCACAAATCCATCAGGAAGGCTCCAAAACTTGATACAACTACCAGAACCCTACAATCTTTAGTTACAGATATAGAAGATGAATACATTTCGATGGTTACTGGGATTGTAACCAAAACAGAATATAATTCTCACATATCATAAAAACAAATTATTCAAAGATTGCAAAAAATTCCCAAAACCCTCAAACATAAAAACGCCAAACCCAGAACCAATTTAACCAATCAAACAACTTAAATCCATAACTCTAAGGTCAAAAACAAAAATAGCAATCAATTACTAACCCAACAGCGCTTTGGGAGCCGGCATCATCTCCGTGAATGTCGAGGTGGTTTAGCCTCAGAAAAGTGTTGTCACTGGCCGGCGTAGCCATGCTTTGCGACGGCGAACCCACGCTCCCGCTCGTCGACACCGATTGGCCCGAAACAGTGGTGCCCCACGATCTCGTGGCGCCTCCTCCGCCTCTAGAGACGGCGGTTGCTGGAGGATGCCTGTCCACGTCTTCTTGGTTGTGGCTGTTATTCCCAGTCGTCATTAATACCAAACAATAACAAACGAACAAACAAACCCAATGAACCAAACAATTCTAAGTAAATTCCTGGTGGGTTTTGAGCATCACTGAGGGAGGCTTATATTCTCCTCGGATTTTTTTGCTTCTTGTTTGACAAAAAATTTATAATAGTAAGAATAAAGAAAGACTGACTTGTGAAGTTGGGAGAGAGAGAGTGTGTGTGTGTGTGGGGAGCGTTGAAGATTGTGAAAAAGTGGGAAGACATTGAGAGAGGAAGTTGGGTTGGATATTTTTGGTGGAAAAATTAAAGCAATTAAGATTTAAACCTAATTTTATCCGTAATAATAATTGATATGGGAATTAACTTATAATTGGTAAGTTGTTAAATGTGAGATTACACGAGAAGAAGCTACTCACCTATTATTAATTTTGTATAACATCATTCATTTTATATTTATTTTCAAAAGTCTTGTATATGTTTAAATGGGTTATCTTTTATAAAAATATGTTTTGATTTCTTTTAATTTAATAATTAAGTTTGAAAAATAAAAATATATTTTGTTTGTTCTAATCATTTTTCTTGTTAGAATTAAAAGCTTTAGTTTCAAATTTGCATCATAATTACTAATTTATTACTTTATAATTATGTGTTAAATTTACTATGTTTAATCTATCATAATATGCCTACGCACGTATGCACATTATGTATTGATCGATAACATGATAGGATAATAAGATATAGCAATAATTAAGATATAATTATTTTTTAAAAAAAAAATTGAGGCAATTGTTTTCATTAATTCTGATCCTTAGTTTCTTTAACTACACAACTTGTATAGACTCAAAATGGATTGGGAAAAAAAAAAAAAGGAAAAAGGAGAGAGAAGGAAATAGATTCCACTCATTCATTAACTAGTAGGCTTCAGTCTCACGAAAGCTAAAAGGGGATTTAGAAAAAGTGCTTCTCATCCAGCCAGAACTCCCGAGTCAGTAACTTACTCTGTTGACTAAGCAAACAAACTATCGTTGAAAGAGTGCTGATTTCTCATCATGTTTTCTGTTGAACGAGCAATCACAACATTTACTTGCACCAATTGCAAAATCAGCAGCTATATTTCTGCATTCGTTAGTCAAGTTCTTTGATACTATCAACCTTTTTACAGCTAACCAACCTGCGTATTCATCATGAACAAAAACTAAACGACAACAAGGATAATTTATTAGGAAATTTAACGAAGAATATTAAAGAAAGAATAATGAACGCAACTTACTTAGGTCACTTGTTAATGAGAATATTATTTCTTGTCTCAATTTGGAAGACAATTTACAAACATTGTTTCTGATGAACATTATTTGCAATCTGTAAGTTGCTGTAGCAAAGGGTTACCCGAAACATGGTCCTTGTCCCCAAGTTTATAACTTTCTTGATTCATAATTTTTCATTTTATTGGCTCACAGTGGACAGGCTAAATGTAAATGAACAGTGATCATAGTTACAAATTGCAGAACACCTATTTGCATTTGGCTGTCAAATTCTTCTTGAGATTTGCGTTTTTCAGATATCATCCTAATGCACTCATGCAACAGCAGACTCCTAGGTACAAGAAACTGATTTTCCTGGGAATCCACCAAGATAACGTGCATATGCATTAATGCAGCAATTCTAAGTGGTGTATTGAATGTGAAATTTCATGCCCTGACTTGGTTTTTGGTGAGCAAACTTCGTAACAGACCTGAAAAGGATATTAGCATCTGAATCAAGACATAATATAGACAGAACATCTTTAAATGGTAGAGACTTGACTGTGTGCAATGAAAGAAGAGGAATGCCTTCTCGAATCAGATGTAAAACCATCAGCCTAGTTCTAAATTCTAATGCTATGCACATTGTGGCACAGGTCTTCCCTCTCCTCCTAAAACTTTTAGGTACAATCCAGTGCTTGAAGCCACATAACAGAAAATTTTAATTGAGAAAAGGGGAAATGTTAGAGTGGGAAACAGATATTAACAAACACGTGAATGCAAGAATTGACGACCATCATTTCCATGTTACAAGATTCTTCTCAGAATGATCATTTAGTTGTTCAAATGACCTTCTGCAAAAGCCACAACATTTTGCTTTGTGTGGTTTATATGAAAACCTTCTATTTCTATTCGAAAAGCTAATTATGAAAACATTCTATTTATGTCAGTGATATCAGTTACCTATGAAATTTGATATAGAATACTTTGTAAAAGAACAGTAAACTGAAACCTTAATGAAGCACCTGATGATCAAATTGATGATCTGACTAATAGTTCTTATTTGTACTATTCCACACATTAAGAAAACAGTTGAAAGTTTAAGAGGTATAGACAAATTGGACAGAGTAAACATGCTATTGATGTACTGATCATATAACTACAAATTCTTTGATAAGGAAACTGACAGCATTGATGAGGTGTAGGACGTTAATGTCTGTACTCTACATAAGTGCCAGAATGCAAACTTTGTCAACACATTTATACAAATCAAAAAAGACAATTGTTTTTTTCTTTAGGGCCACATATGCGCAAAATCTATATCAGCTATGTGAGCTGGGCATATAATGGTTTGTCGTCTTTTAGATTGTTAATTAGCACAGACTCTGTATGTTAACCCACAATATTATGTTTCATATACTTCTGTAGTTTCACATTTAAGTCTCAACACGTCAATCTGATTCTGATCACATCCGACTTGTTAAAGCACATATCAATGAATTCACAGTTCCACTGTATTAAACCATTCATAGTTCCTTTCTCCAACTTTCTTTAACTGAATCGTTGCAAAAAACCATAAATACTGTTAGTCTTACCCACCAACATCAAATCTAGATTGTTGCTTGGACAATGAAGAATAAGAAGGAAAAATACACAAACGAGTAGTAAACAATTTTTGACACCCAAAGAAAAATGAAGATACACCAATAGAAGAAACAAGAAATGCCAGCTAGAGTCTGTTATACATATCTAACATATTACTCACTAAATACCACAATCGCATAACCAAATGAAGTACAACAAGCAATAATAATGTGAAACTGAATTATTGACTTTAATTTCCTTGATTGCCTAGTTGACAAGAAAGGCCAATTATCAAGCTATCAAATACATATGTTGCATTACTGTATCTTAGACACTGATTCTCAAGATAAAAGGACCTTCAGTTCAATGTTTCCTTCGTGGACTACATTCTTCTACAAATTTCCAATCCTAGATTCCAACTTCTCCCTTCTTTGCCTTTTCACTTATGGTAAAAACTTCAAAAACTGCACCTAGTTGGTGCACTTTTGCCATCTTCCTTGAATACTTCAAATTTCCATATCTAATTAATCTAAGCTCAGTCTCTTCTTTCCTTTTTGAACCACAAAAACTAAGAGAATGAAAAATTTAATTCTTCAAGCACCTCAGGTGAAAGTGACAGATGTTACAAATAACATATTCTATACACGTTCCACTGATTGTACCACTTTTACGCCTTGCAATTATCACGTGCTCGGTGATGTCTGTAATGCTTTTCATCGAACAAGTTTCATGGCAATGGTGATCTTATTTGTTAAATTGTTGAGGAAAAAAAAGATACACTAAGTACAAGCTGGAGGAGATGAAAGAAGATCTAGAGCAAAACAAAAGCTACCCCATGGTGTTGGTTCAAATTCCTGTTTATAAAAAGGAGGTATCTGTAACTATCTATCATGTATGATTGTTGCATAAAGGCAGCATGCATGGACTATATTCTTAGCGGCACAATCACATACCTGCATGAATTATTATAACCTACTTTCGAAACAATCTACAAGCATCTCAGTTTGGTAAATATTTCACCTATCAAACTTTGAACTATAATACTTTTTTTTTTTCTAAGTAAAGTGATTGTTAATTCTCAGAATGTCATATTGCTGAGACATTTCCCTACCTTTAGTGAAAATTTTATATGAAAATTCTTCCATTCTAAGAAATTGCTTGAATTTTTGGATCTTTTCTTCACATGCTTCAATTTTCAGTCATTTTTTATTATGGTTTTTCACTAGGCAAGGTCAAAGTCAATAATTTCTATTAAGCCATGAAGGCCACCATAAGTAGTGTCATGAATCATATAAAGATAAAAATTTATTTATGTTCGTGTCAGTGTGTTATGAAAAATATGAGTGAAAACTGCAGTACTTAAAGTAGCACAATTAAATATACCAACCATTCTCTTTTTAATTTTTCTTCCCTGCCATCTCCCTTCTAGGTTGAAAATGAACTCGCTAGTACCTTCCAGGCATATCAATATCAACAGCAGCACTGATCATGTGGCCCTTCTAATCTCTTCCGGAAAATGGCCAGAGAAATCATCCTCTGCGAAGTGAGTGAACTGTAAACTTAGTTCACTCTACCCATGTCTAAGCAAAACTAAAATTCTCCAACCAGAAGAATAGCATTCGATATAAAATTTTTTATTTAATAAAATAAACTTTTTTCGGGGAAGATTCTCACTTAGTACCTTATCTCTCATGCAAAGAGTCTCAATCTGGAAGAGACTCCATCTTTTATATGCATTTTTCGTTGTGAGGAAATAATTGCACACACTGGGTCACTTTCTTCGTTTACTGCATAGTTATTCCAGTTAGTGTTTTGGTTCCTGACATCCGATTCACAAAGCCGATTGCTATTTACATTCCAGCTACCATTACCTTACTTAATGCAGTCTGTACTCCAAGGTACCAAAGACCAGCCCATATCATTATAAAGTTTTCAGCAGCGTTCTATTTGTTAGTGATATTGACTACTTGTTATTTGTGTGGTTAGGCCTTTCCATCTATTGTCTTCTGGATTTTGTTTGAGAATGTCATGTCACTTCTTCGAACTACAGCAGCAATTATAGGTCTCCCAGAAGCAAATCGTGTCAATGAATGGGTTGTAACAGAGAAGCTAGGTAACAGAACGAAGCAAAAGAACAACATCAAATCATCAAAGAAACCATGATCTCGCATCGAAGAAAGGTATTTATCTTTTCTTATTATGTGAGTTATAATATCACTACACCTGTGAGCAAAATAAGCACAGCACATGGTATTCTGTTTACACATCAATCAAACAAATACACTGCCAAAATTCAAAGAGCTATGAAACCAGAACAGTTAGAAAGAAGATAATAAACCACATAAATAAAAACTAAACTGTTAGTTACACCGAACTGTAACATCAACACAATAGTGTTCTCTATTTGGGCTTCATTTAGAGGACCATTGACTACTGAGACAGAATCCAGAGCCTACGGCAGTCTAAAAACATTAACTATCGCCTCTTGTAAAACGATTTTATGTGAATTTTTGTCCTTGTCATTTATAAACAGGACCCATATCCTGGAACTGATAATGGGGATGTTTATGCTCTACTGTGCAACCTATAACCTGCTCTTTGGCAAAGATCATTTCTTTGTATATCTGTTACTGCAAGCCGGGGCATTCTTCAAAATGGGATTTCCATAGGTGGGGACAATAGAACCTAATTAGAACAAACCAGACCCTGGTAATAATAATTCAAGACTGGAGAATACTACTGTATGTGTCCTTAGGACTGCTTGGATGTCTAAAAGTATGTAAGGTAACTGTAAGACTACATGCTTAGCTAAGTGTATCTGTTACAAGAAAAGTGAATATGTATGTTAATGGGTAACGCAGTAATAATTACCTTTTACATGACGGCCACTTTCTGATGCATTTCTGCAGCATGTTGCATAGGAAACTTGCTTCCTGGAGAATTGTTGTCTTGTTGGTTAATGAATGATATTGATATCAATCCAAGGAAGGGTATGCGTTGGAATCCAATAAACCTACCGTCTCCAGTCAAGCTTCTTCCCTACCCCACTCATTCAATTCAATTCAATCCAAGTAGAGATTCAAGTTTCCAAGGGATGCCAAAACTTAGTGAAACCTCTGCCTAGACCAGACCAGACATGACCTCATCATTCATTGATTTGTAGAAGCAACTAGTTAAGAAATAATAAAGGATGGATTAACTCCAACAGGAGACCCAAAATTTCACAAGTATCATAATTAGCAAATATCCCAAACCCAACAGATCACAATCAGTGAAGAAAATGGAGCCATGCAAGTAAGCGAGGAATGGATACTGTAGGCAAAGACGAGCGAGACTTTCATGTTTTTCTCATTAATCCCCGTTTTATGTGAGATGACTCAATCTAAACGGCCAGAAGAACTAAAAAACGCGATAATTTAGCCCAGACCACGCCCAAGTATTCAATATTGGCCAGCCTAGACCACCAAACCGACGGAACTTCCACTTTTGTCACTCGGTTTTCGTCGCATCATTTTTAATTCATTTTCCGCATTTTTCTTAATCCCTTAGAAAAAAAGCCAATCAGTAACCCATATTATTTATTTATTTATTTTTATTAATTACATTAAAAATTTACCAAAGGAATATTATTTTTTATGCCATGTCAAGGTTAAAGAGTTACAGTATTGCACAACTAGTAAATCAAGACGAGTATGACCAAATTCAGGTTAAAAAGTGCTCATTTTTTGGTCTTGGAAAGCAAACCATTGAAATGGTATCCTCCAATGCTACAAGTTTGTCGATTTTTTTTTCTGACTTTGCAATCATAAAATTGATTCCCGGAATGTAACAAGTTGGAGTGAATATGAACAAATAGTCACGAGAATGACACGGAGCTTTCTTAAAATATATATATATATATATATATATATATCATATAATAGTTAACACCCCGACGAGATTCAGAGAACAAAATTTTGACTTGTATTCATTAAAAATCTGTACAAGTACATTAAGTGCAAATCAATAAATTGGAAAATTATAAATCAGCAAACACGTTAAGATGAAAAGTACATAAATATTACACAAAAGATTCCAACTTTATCACTCTAGCTCGTCCAGTTTAATCTCATATTGTTCACCAGAAGAGAGGATTTTTACACCAACCATACCCTTTTGCCATTCAGTAGTCCCCACCAATATCAGCCGTTGAGCATTTATACGTGCAGCCCGTTTGAACACCCTAAAACAGAATAAACAGATAAATATAACGATGAAACATCTGAAAAGTTGATCAAGAAACCGACTAACATCTAGCATTTTGAAAAGATGGAAACCGATACCATTTTAATGGTTTGCTTTCCAAGACTACATCAACACTTTGGCCTTTTCCTCTGAGTATGGTAGCAACCGTACCAGCTGCTCCTTGAAGATTAGGATCCAAAGAACAGATAATGTTCTCCACCTGGATGTTGAGGTCTGGTAGAAGGCCCTTCTCCTTCAGCAACTGCCCAAAAAAAAAAGACAACAACAACCAAAATAAACACTTTTCCTAAAATTCAAAATTATGCACAAGTTCTCATATCACAATCTCCAGGGACGAAGTTGGGATCATCAAACATTACTTAAGCCACTCATCAAGTCAAGACCAGTGATTTTTGAGCTAGATAACAGAGCTCATTAAAATTATCCACCATAAGTAATTGTACCTAAAGGCTCAGACTGATCCATCCCTGGACACCACTTCAGTTAGACATTAAATCGCAAATTTGAACGCCCTTAACCAGTATGCGCATAAATGCAGATTGAGAACAGGTCACTGGCACCAAAGATCATTTTAATAGCCCCTCTAATTCAAATAGCAACTTCGTTTACTAAAGTTCTGAATTATATAGAAAAGCATGAAACAGATGGCACACATTGCGGTGCATAACGACAAGCTTCTCAATATGTTAATAGACATATTACAAAATTACATGCTTGGAAAATGATATCCAAAAGTAGAATCTATTATTGAAGTTGCAGAGATTCTGAATCTGAATTATTCCAACATGGTTAGCATATTTTGGAGATTGCACCATGTTTTTTTCCTACATGAAATATGAAATATTTTTCACCATATATGAACTTAGCCATAGGATAAGTCCTAAATTCTAATGAACAAAAGAAAGCAAAAAAAAAAAAGGTAATAGACAGTCGATTTGGTTCTGAATACTGGATGAAAAAGCCTATTTAATATTATATGTCTTATCAGTTAATAAAGGAAAGAAAACTGTTCATAATTATATTGCCATTATACCCTCCTAAAGTGATAACTAGATAATGGTTTTAAGTTGTCTTCTTTTCCCTCTACATTTTCCCACTGATGACCGGAATGCATCATGGGGTTTTAACACATTACTTACACCTATATTTCTTTTATTTTCCATTCTTGTATGGATTTAATTTATGTTAATGACCCTAAAAATTTTCATTCCCTTTCTTCAAAAAAATGAACTATTTATAAGACATAATCTACATCATTGGTCATTTATTTCAACATAACTTGATAAGATACAAATGACAAGTAGAAAACTTCACTTACTTCTATAATGACAGCATCACCAAATCCAAAGCCACAAGCTGGAATGTCATCACCACCAAAAGTGGATAGTAGCCGATCATAACGTCCACCTCCACAAATGGCTCTCAACTTTCCATCCCTATCAAAACACTGTCATAAGAATTTTTAAGTCATATGAGAGAAATAACAAGTTCATTTTTATTTCTATCAACAGAAGAAAATTGATAGCCGAAGAAGAAAACTACAGTCTTATTGCAAAACTGCATAGTCTCTTTTGGCTGATAATTTGCCATGTTTTGGCAAAGTGGTGCAATTGAATCCATATACTTTTTATCCTCATACAGAAATATGTCAGCGGAAAAGCAGCTTCACCATAATCCATTCAGTATCAGGACTCCATATTTTCAAAATCTAGCATTTAACCATATGGTCATACAATCATGTCCTTGGACTTGAGTGGTGTGTGCAACTTACAACTTTCCTAAAAGCGTCCACATTTAGATTAAAGAATAAAAAAAACATATCACAAATCTAACCTCGAACACAACACCAGTGTAGTAGGCAAGGCCACGAACAACAGATGCATCAAACTGAATCCAATCAGAATAACCAGACCTTTCTGCAAGTGAAAATAGTAGTTTCAAATCGGCAACGGCTTCCCCTGCACCCCCTATTATCTCTGATTCACATAGACAGGAAATGCAAAATCAGAACTTGAAGTACATCATTATTTTTGTTTATGTTAGAAGTCATACATTTAACAACTTATCAAGTATCAACAGAAGATTGCTATGATCTAAAGAATAATAACTGAACATCTTTTTATGAGAACGTTACTCTGCACTTTAAGAAAATCTTAAGAGTTCCAACAATGATTCTTATTTTGCACACTCCATTATACATCATAAATTCAACTTAAAATCAGCATTCAACTCATTATTTAACTGAAATTCAACTGTATTTGGCCATTACTAGTGCTCGACACCATGAGGGCAAAACTAGTATTTTCCCTGGATTAAGATTCGAATTTAATAAAACTATGATGCGTCTAAAATTAATTTTACAAACTCAAGTTAACTGGAACCCTAGAGAACTTTAAGTTAACTGGGTGATCTTCTTGAGAGGGGTAATCAGAGAGAACACACAAAATCCATTCGTTGAAGAAAATTATCCTCCCATTTGCACTTGTTGCTTCTCTGAATTTGGTTCCAATGCTGCACATGAAGCATAAGGTACAATACCAAAGCTTTGTTGAAACTTCTTTCCTGGGTTTGAAAACGGATTCTTTTGCAGAGGTTCTAAGTTTGTGTTTTTTTGTTCTTCCTGTTTTCTTAAAGTCTGATGTAGTGTTATTGCAGAAAATCATGGTTTTTGGGGTGGCTTGATTTGATTACAATTGGGGTTACTACATCTGACATCGGGTATAATAAGGTTTTGATTCAAACGACCAGGTTATTTGTGGGTGGAGATTCAGCATGTTATAGTTTGAGAATCTGGGAGCGGTGGGGGTTCTGAGAGTCAACTAGAATTTTGTTAAAAGACTTGCAACAGAATACAGGTTGGATTTGCATTGTATTTGTGTTAAGCATGTTCCAGATCTCAGATTATCTGAGTTGCTTCATATTTTCAAGTATTTTTATGTCCGCATAAAGATGCTTATTGTAGCCTGCATTGAAAGTGAAAGGAAGGTACGGGAGAGCCAAGCCTTGTTACCTATTGAGAAGTGATGCAATGACAATCACTCAAGGAGGAAATCATGTGTACAAAAGGAAGCTTCAGTTATGGTTGCACAATGATCAATTTTAGTTTCTGAACTTTCATCGTCAACTATATTTGATTATCTGAATTTTCAGTTTGACCACTGAGCATCTTTTAGATTCCTAGCAATATTTGTTTATCTTGTCAGTAATTTAGTCCTTCAGTGCTGTGAAGGGTAAATTGGCAACTTGAACCTTCTGTCAATCTAATTTTAACTGTCAATGACTGTCAAGGGATCTTACTAAGACTTTTGAAATTGGGGAGGAAGTATTTTAGTTAAACAATGAAATAGATGTAAATTAACCTGTTCTAAACTAACTCCAAATGGTTGGACTAACACAGATACACACAAAAGCTAACAGAATGTTTTTGTATAGTTGCAGGCACGTATATCAGGCAGTTTTTGCAGTATTGTTCAAGCATCTGGTCAACCTCATTCTTGATTATTCATAAATCTTTCATGTTTCCAGTTTATAAATTACCAAAAAAAAAAAGACTTTTTACTCTACACCTTTCCCTTTCAGGAAAAAGTAATATAACAGATTTTATCATGTAAATAGAATAACATAAAAGTTTTTGCACAGTAGACTATTCAAACCAACCTTCCAACTCTGTTAACGACTTTACAGAAAGGACTTGCAGTAGCTCTTCAACAGCCCGTTCTGATATTCCAGCAGACTTTAAATCATTCTTAATCACATCAAGTGGAAGCTTCTCAATCTGCGTCCCAATAACATTACCACCAATCAAAAAGTATTTTTAGCATTTACAGAATACATAGACAGTTTTGTAAAAATGAGCAACCACGTCGGTGTTCTATCAAACTAATGCATACAGAACAATCAAGTACTGTAATGTGCAATAAACTACAGCAGCATAGAAGTCATGATTAAAAATAAAGAACCTTTACAGTTGCATTCCATGATCCCAAAAATGTGCAACCTTAAGCAACTAACCTTATCAATGATGACGCAAACCTTGCCAAACAAGTTTTCAGGTATAGAGTAGCACCTCAAAACTTCTTGCAAAACCTGTAAAGAGGGAGAACACTCAAGACAAGAGAAAAAAACATATGGAATCGAAAGATGGATATATCTAAATAGTGAGACTCCACAAAAATCTAATTTAAAGGCTCTTTGATGATGACTACTACTGCTCTCAGTAAAGTGCAAAACAACCACATAATAGCATGGCAAAAGTATTGTGTCTACTAGTAGAATCCACAGTAGCATATGCATGGACTTCAAGAATTCTGCAATATCTGATTACTACCATGGTAAGTGCAAGGGTAATGCAGAATATCGTGATCTTGTGTACAAGCTACAATCGAAACTTTATTAAATCAAACATGCAGTCCTGAAGCAGAGCAAGTTATGATAAATTTACAACAAGAAATTCTGGCTAAAGATACAGAGACTGCCCAACTAAAACTCCACTTATCAAACATTGTACAGATAATTAACTCATGCAATATCAACAAAAGGGATGCTCCAAATTACACAGCCACCTCACTATCAGAGAAACGGATATACAAAATTTTATTTAATTATCATATTATATCAACAATATCTCCTAAAATAAAAAGGCCAAGGATACATATAACTGGAGTCCTGACAGCAGAAGCTGAGTACTTATATTAATGTAGGGAACAGTTGTAGGCCACGGCACTTAGTAAAGAAAATCATTGTAGTATATTAACAAAGTATAAACTGTTATGAAAAACATACCACAGCACAAAGCACTGCAATGGAAGAGCTTATAGCAAGACAGGCACTAGATAAACAAGAATATTAAAGGTGCCAGAGTCTATGCTGAAGGGGAAAAAAATGTCTGAACCTTTCGGCTAGAAACCTTAAATCCGACATCTGAAGAAGTGATTCCAATGTGCTCGAAGAACGTGATTATAGAAGAAATAAGTTCTGCTTCAGCCTATAATACAACGAGAAAAACTGATAAGTCTGATGACTAAATGGAATGAACATGAAGTGTACAATTCAACAATAATAGTAAATGAACCGTGCAAACCAGCTCAACTATTCCAACAGAAGAAGAGGTAGCATGACCATGTGAGCACCTGAACATGTGACCCCGGCAATCATGCATTGTTTTGGGGTCAAGTGTTGAAAATTGTTGAGTTTGGGTGACCTTGCACTCTAATTTAAGGCATGTTAAAATTTTGGGGTAAAAAATATGCACAGTATAGCTGTTTAGGAAAAAGGCTGGTTTAAAATAGCCCTCTCAAGTGACAAGCCCTGGTTCATCAGTCAAAAAATGTTCCACCCATGTAAGAATTTCTAGACTCGAGTATGTACGAGAGAAAGAGAGGATGAGAATTAACTTAAATAGTTATATTTAAGATGACTCCTAGATTGTTTCACGAAATATGCTGTAGTGAGGAGCATATAACTTCCACTCTTACACCACTACATACTAAGAGCACGTAAAGAACATGCCCTCATGGTTAATTGAAAATATACTTCACATTGCTCTCATGGGTAAACATACTGTAACTTCAGGTACACCAATAATATCCATATTCCACTGGTAGTGCTCACGACGCCTTCCCCTTGTCATTCTCTCATATCGCCAACATTGTCCTATAGCAAACCATTTCAAGGGGAGTGACACAGATTTTCTGGAGCAAAAAAAAAACATGGATCAAATTCTGGCATCGGTACCTGGATACAAAAATCATAAGTAAATAATTAACTGAAATTCTAAAATCGTTTAACAGATTTGAGGACAAATCATAAATGACAATACAAAAGAGATACATAAATCATTGTTTCAAAGCATGAACATCAAAATACAGCAGTACCCCTTCTGTATAACCAGCCTTGCCAATGAAGGAGTGAGCTCAGGCCTCAATGCAACGCGGCGATTTCCCCTATCTTCAAAACAGTATAACTGTATGGATTACAGGAAATAATGTTATGATATTCATATACAAAAGTATTTACAGAAAATTTTTAAGTTTCAATTTCACTCCTCGCTGTCGACATTCTAATATATTAGAAGGATTTACATCCTAAACGAAAACAACAGAAACTAAAGCTTTATCTGGAAAAATGAACTATCAAAACAACAATAACAAACAGAAATAACCTGGTCTCGAATTTCCTCGCCTGCTTTTCTAATAAATAGCGCCTCCGACTCTAATACCGGGAAATCAACCTCCTCAAATCCAAACAGCCGCGAAACCTTTAAAAATATTATTTTATTCCACCACAACAAAAACGACAGGCACGTACTAGTTCAAACAGAGAAACAGAACCCTAACCTCACGGAAATTGTGAAAGAGCCAGTTCCGAAGTCGCATCTCCTCGGGCGGGAAGTCTCGGGTCCCCTTAGGAGGATTGACGTCAATTTTCTGAACCTCCTCCAGGACAGGAGGGGCAGAGAGGGCTCCTGACCTGCCACCATTGTGGCTCTCCGAGGAGGCTAAAACACAGAGGTTTTTAGTATTTAGTAACTGTTTGGGAACTGAGAATTTGCGAAGGGAGAGAGAGGAGTGGGACAAGAATAAAGGCTTGAGGTAAAAATTGAGTGACGAGTGGATTGCAGGCATTTTGTTTGAGAAAAAGACTGAATGAGGAGAAGAGTTCAGTTCAGTTCACCCGCGCTAGAGCGTTCGCGTGTCTCTACAGCGTAGAAGCTGTAACTTGGAGTAGATAGTGTATCGTTGGGCCTTTCATTTGAGTTCTCAGATGAGGCTCTTGTTTACAGCAGGGAGGCCCATTAATATATGTGGAAAAGATATTTCTAAACACATCCCAGTTCTTGTGTAAGTACACTACACCTTCTTATAAATGTTGAATAATTTGAAAATCAAAAGTTATTTTTAACTCAGTAAATAATATTTTACCTTACTACCCTTTTTGTTTCCGGGTGTAAACTATTAACCTAGTAATTAATATTTTTATTTAATTTTTAAAGTGTTAAAACTTAAAAAAATAAAAATAAAAATATTATGAATACAAACTCTTCATAAAAAACTATCATGTACAAATTGATACGTTATAATAATATTAATTGAATTAAGCTTTTTTTAAACAGTCACATTGATCACCACCCATTAATTGAATGATGGTTACTTGCCTGTCCAAACTACCCTCGCGTAGGTTTTAAGAAAAAAAAAATGCCTCCTAATAATACTTCGTGGGAGTAGAAATTGCATTTCTATATTGGATATGAATGTTTGACACGCACCACACTAATGTGATCTACAGTGGGCTCTGGCATATTTTTATTTCATAACCTAAGAAGTATTAGATGTTAAAAGAATGCCAATCCACTCCTAATTTGGTTTATTTGTTTTTTTTAGTTAAATTTTAATTCGTGATATAATTAAAATTCAATAAATAAAGATTGGAAGTTAATTTTAATAATTAATATTAAAAATAATAAATAAATAAATAATTTTACATTAATTTATAATTTTAGACATTAAATTTTAGTCAAATGATATTAATATTTTATTAAAAAGTAAAAATAAAGCATACTACAAAATTTTTATATTAATATTTTGAAAACAAAAAAGAAAGAAAGAAAAAAAAATTATATTATTTTTATAATATGCTTTCAACTAATATCAATTCACTCACCTTCCTAGTTGGGTGTAGAACAATCGCGAGTGAAATTTGTACCCATCCTCGAATTCTCTTTACATAATAAAATTAGATCGTAATAAATACAACATTTAAAGCAAAATACTAAAAAGTATACAGGCAATCCACCCGACATGCACTTCGGTCTTTTTAAGTCGTGGAAATTGAAATTTCACATCATGGTGTACTAACTGAACCCAATTTTAAATTTGAATTTTTTTTTTTAAAAAAAAAAAGGAAATGGGTAGGAAGGTTTCTGAAACATGGAGAAGTTGCAAGGAAGGTTCTGGATTTGCTTGCTGGTTGTTGATATCGCACTGCTTGGGCACGTGAAACATGTTAAAAGTAATTTCCAAGTGAATCCTAATTATAGCACGTGGCCCGTAAATTAAGGCCCACAAAATTATGCATTTTTTAAGCCATCAGCGGATGCATGATTTGCGTATGGTCCATGCATGCATGCATGCATGCATCTTCCACTCTACAAATCTTGCATGTATAATATTTTCATTTACTTGTCCTATAAACTAGGCGCATTATATATGCTTGCTAAGTGGTCATTTTTTTACTACGAGTAATGTGATGATGTTGAGACAATGTCCCAATTATTATGCTTATTGTTATGTATCTACCTAGCATCGCTTTAAAAATGAGATACCAAAATTAAAAAAAAAAATTAATAATATAGTCTTTAATTTTAGTGATTAAAAAAATTAAAAATATTTTATTATGTCGGGTTTTATCATTCTCGTTAAAAATTAATTATTTTTTAATTATAACATTAAAGAGTTATCGGCAACACCACCCCCACCACCGCTAGTCGAAAACATTTAATGTTGCACTCCGGTCAGATGTTGATGAGAGGCAACTTGTGTCTAGGCGCAGTTGTTTGAATTGATCATTCAAGATGGAAGCCGCCAACTTTATGACTAATTTAATCCATCAATTTTCAATTTGAGTATCAACGTTTTATTGTTTTGCTCTTTAATGGCTTAAGATAAAATCTTGAGCTATTCAACTTAAAAACGAATAACAAGAAATAAATAAATACAAATTGGAATTGATATTTAATAACCACATATATATATATATATATATATTAACGGTGGCAGTGGAATGTAGCATCGGACAAGTACTTCACCTTGGCAGATTGGCTGGTGTTGTACGTCAATGATATTGCAGTCAAGCATTCGATTTTGAATTGACATTCACTCTGACAATTTAATGCATTGAAAATTGTGGGATGGATGCTTTAATACGCGAACACAAACCCTTTTTACACATGACTGCCGTTACACGCCCTAAATATTTGATGATTTATTTTTAATAATAATAATAATAACAACATCAATTCAATACTGTCTGCAAATTCAATCGACCTGAATAAATATTTTATATTAATGTTTGAAGTCATATTTAACTAATCTCGCAGGGGTAAAGACCCTAAATTAAAAAAAAAATGACAATAATTTAGTTTGATTGGAAAATAATTGTACAGACAAAGGAAAACATGTATGATGAAGCCCTTACTATCGAATATCATTGTATGCTAATAACCAATTTTACACAAGTTCATTCAATATAAAAATTATGAGAAAGAATAAAATTTTTTTAATTTTATCTAATTTTTGGTACTATTTTTCAATTGTTAGATTAATATATTTTTTAATAGTTAAAATTAAATTTATTTTAATTATTAAAAATATATTTATTTAATAATTAAAAATTTAATATAAAAAATTTATAAAATTAACATGCTTTTGACCCTTTCCTTAAAAATGTTATTATCTCATTAAATATAATTTATTATTTTCTTAAATATTAAAAATTTTAATTACGAGTTTATCAAAATTTGATTAAATTTTCATGTCTTAAAGATAAATTTAATTTTTTGTTTTTATTTTTTAAAATTACTTCTAATACTTAAGAATTTTGAACCGTTATAAATACTTACGTGAATTAGTCTTAATATAAATTAACAAAAAAGTCAAATATTTTTATATACTCAAATAACCGTTGTAATATTTCTCGCATAATATTAAAATAAAAGTAATAAAAAAAGACTATGTCTAACATGATCGGACAAGTTGCAACCTTGATAAATATTCAAGTGGCTAGTTAGTATGCTATAGGCTTTGAATTAGTGGCTAGTTAGTATGCCATAGGCTTTGAATTAAACGATACTAACGAAGGAGGGTGGACCTAGCCCTAGCCCTAGCCAAAACATGAGCCAAAGTCAAGGTAGGCAACCAGGCAGATATTGGTTAAATGAAATTCAAAATTATATATGTGCGTATAACTAGGCAGGTCATTCAATATGGCATGCAAATACAAGATATGGTGGTCACGGAGCTGGGCCTCTGTTAATAATGACACTGTTAGTAATGACAAAGACTAGCTTAGCCGACAGTGCGGGCTACTTAACATTTTCTTATTTTTATGTATGCATGTATTCCTTCGGCGTAAAAATCAACGCACTTTGTTTGGCATTAGTAGTTTGGCTTTGATAATTAGCGCACGTAACATATAATGACAGATCAACACCAAATTATAATCTAAAAACAAGAGTGTGCATAGAAATATCCTCTTCTCTTCTCTTCTCTTGTACCACCACTCGAAGAATCTGTTTCTATACACGTACATATAATAATAATAACAAAAATAGCAACTTAAAATTAGCATTTAAATTTTTGATATTTTTTATATTTTAATAGCTAAATATTATAATTTGTTCACACACTGTCACACACACACATACATATCAAATAGGTACGTGATCCTGTCCAAACGACCAAATCACTCCTTCCTATAATGTTGTGATTTTATCATTCAAATTACGGGTATTTCTGTAATTTTATTAGCAATTACGATTAAGGACTTGTTTGATATAAATAGATTAATTGTATCCCTATTGATTAAAAAATAAACAGTTAGTGAATCCTATGTTTTTATCCATCCCATTACAATATAAACAGTTAGCGAATCCTATGTTTTTATCCATCCCATTAGAAATTAAGTACAGCAAAACTGGCTCCCGTAGAAAATCACAGTTTCCCTCCCAAGTCAAACAACCCGCTTTTAATTTACCAGTGCTCCGACGGATACCCAAGCAGCAAGTCACAAGACTACCCCGTCATCAGAGTAATAATCTGAACGTTCTGGAAGGGTGTCTTGGTAATTGCAATGAGTCAAGTCAAATTCAGGTGTTTTACTATTGTCAGTCCAATCAAGCGGCTGGCTGGCCAACGCAGGCTGACTTCATCATGTAAACTAAAAAGCAAGAATGACCTATCCACGCATGCATGTCATGATGATCATCGTCATTCACATACATAGATGCATGCATTGCACATACCCCATTGCAGATACATAAACCCAACAACCTTCTCTATATGTACCCCCCTTCTCCTCCTTTTCCTTCCTCCAAAACCCATTCCAGCTATCAAACACAAGTACTCCCCAAAAGAAAATACGAAGGAATATTCAAAAGTAGAGGAGAGTCGGTGTTATGGGTGAGGTGAGTGGGTTAAAATCTCGCATATTCTTTTTTTTTTTTCTTATAGGAATTATTTCTCGATAGTTTAATTTAATCTGATGCGTTTGGGTGGCTGTATTGTTGTGTTTCAGCAGAAGGAAGGAGCTAAAAATGACGGCGAGAAGAAGGCTGCGGCTGATGCCGGTGCCAAGAAAGACGACGGACCGGTAACTGTCGTTTTGAAGCTCGACTTGCATTGCGAAGGCTGTGCTAAAAAAGTCAAGCGCGCCATGAAAAATTACGAAGGTAATTAGTTACGAACTGCTAAATCGAATCAAGTTTTGCGGCGAATTATTTTTAGTTAGAGCTGTCAATGTTGTATTGAATTAGCGTGTAACATTGTAGCTAACGAGATTGTGTTGTTAATTGATTAGGCGTTGAGAATGTGAAGACTGACTGCGGAGCAAATAAGGTCTCGGTGATCGGAAAAGTTGACCCTGCGAAAATTAAGGAGAGATTGGAAGAGAAGACGAAGAAGAAGGTTGATCTCATCTCTCCTCAGCCTAAGAAAGACGCCGCTGCCGGCGGTGGTGAGAAAAAACCGGAAGAGAAGAAAGCCGACAATAAGAAACCGGAAGAGAAGAAAGCCGACGAGAAGAAAACGCCCAAGGAGGTAACAGTTCCGACTTCCGTGCTATAACGTGCCGCGCGACAAGTGGACTTATTTTCAATATTAATTTTTGAATTAATTTATTGCTTATATTCGAAAATTTGACTTCCTCATAAACGGATCGTTAATTACTTAATTACGGGATGAGACTTGTTCGGTTAAATATCCTTTTCGAATTAAGTGTAACCAACAAATACCACGAATGGGTGTTATCTAATTTTGATTAATTTAACTAATTATGTTTAATTTTTGCGTGATACAGAGCACTGTCGTTTTGAAGATCAGGTTACACTGTGAAGGCTGCATCAGCAAAATCAAAAAAATAATTAACAAGATCAAAGGTGAGATTGATTAATTAATACTAATGCCAATCATAAACAATGATTGGGAATCATATTAATTTTACAGTTATTCGGCGGCAAAGTAGTAAATTAAATCAACTGACAATGTCTGACGTGGCGTAACTGTTAGGGGTTGATAATGTGTCGATAGACGGTGCCAAAGATCTGGTGACGGTGAAGGGGACGATGGATGTGAAGGAGCTGGTACCTTACCTAAAAGAGAAGCTGAAACGAAACGTTGAGGTTGTTCCGGCCAAAAAAGACGAAGGCGGTGACAAGAAGGAAAAAGAAGCGGCCGCCGACAAAGGCGGGGAGAAGAAAGACAAAGAGGCTTCTGGCGGCGGTGATGGTGGCGCAAAGGTGGAAGTGAACAAGATGGAGTACTATGGATTTCCGTACCCGCCAGTTCCAATGTATTGGTCCGACGGACACGCGTACAGCCAGAGTTATCCCGTGGAGAATCATCAGATGATGTATGTGAACCAAGGGTACGGGACGGAGCTCCACCACCACAACCCCAACTTGCACGCGCCTCAGATGTTCAGTGACGAGAACCCGAACGCGTGTTCTGTGATGTGATGAGTGGTGATTTGCTTGATGAGATTGAGAATCAACGGTGGCGGATGATTTAGAAAGGAAAAACAAAAGGGCCAAAAATGTAAATAAATGAAAGTATCTAGGGAATGAAGTAAATACGAAAAATATGAGAAAGAGTATTGGAATTTTAGAATTAAGGAAATAGCATAGTGTTAGACCGGTTCCGGCCGGCCCTGGCGGTTCAGTTGTTTGGTTGTGTTGATTTTATATGATATTATTATTAAATGAATTTTGTCGTCTTATATTTGTTTGATAACAATAATAAATATGCTTTAAATATTTTATACGAAATATATTTTTTATTTTTATTCGTGTTATATTGCGCGCTTGGGAGAAGGCTATGTCGTGGAAGTAGTTAATTAGTTGATAGTGTTGGTTCGGTTGGTACGACCCTTGCTTCAATTCTGAGCGACTGAGTGGGTGGGTGAGTGAGTACAACATGTTGGCCAGTAAAATATGATTGTACCAGAATGAATTCGAGGTTAATTTAACGAGAAAGCTTAGGGAGGTCGACTCGTCAACGTAACATAATTTATGTAATCAAATTATTTAATTAATATATAATTTATAAAATAAAAATATTAAATTAATAAAATAAAAAATTATTTATTTTAATTTTATTATATTAATTAAATAATAAATTTTTTAATTTTTAATTTTATTAATTTAATATTTATTATACCAATTATATTAATATGATAAAATTATTTTACTTAAAATTTTTTTTAATTCAATTTTATCATGATACATGTAACTCCAACGCCAAGAAAGACAAAGTCTTCTGGCCTTTGTTTTGGACACAGGAATTCATCACTAAAAATTTTCTCGTTTTATCATATGCCCTTGTCATTTTCATTTGAAATTAAAACTCAATTTGAATATTAAGAGAGAGAGAGAGTAGACATCAACATTTCAGTAGGTACGAATATGTGAAAAAGGGGTTCAAGGACCTACCGTCCACTGCATTTTAATTTGATTTAATTAATAATGTATTAATTAATATTATAAAATAAAATTAACCATGTCAAACAAACACATTTAAGAGTATTAAAAGTTCAGTTAATATATTATTTTTTAAAAATAATAATAATAATAATAATAAATAAATAAATATAAGTGTAAGTAAATGTACGCTCGTGATATAAGCATGTGTGTCTTTTCATATCAATAAAAGTTTAGTTAATTATAATTAAATTATAAGATAATTAGCTACTCACTCATTTGTTGGGCCATTACACTGAGATCATGTGAAAATGAAATTTTACTAATAATTTATGTGTAATTATTTTAGATATTATGTTTAAAATTATTATAAACTTTTGAACGATTAAAAGTTTTTAATAAAATATAAGATATTTGACAAAGTATTTTAATAGTATGTGAAAACGAAATCCTACTAATAATTTATGTGAAATTATTTTAGATATTATGTTTAAAATTATTATGAACTTTTGAACGATTAAAAAATTTCAATAAAATATAAGGTATTTTATAAAATATTTTAATAAAAATATTTTTATTTGCTCTTCTTAGTGAATCGAATTTTTGCTATTCATATGTATAATCATTCCACTTTTTACTTACGATATTGATAAATTTCTAATTAACACTTAATAATTAAGCTTAAGTTTTATAAGATTGTATAAGCATGTTTACTCTTAAATTTTTTTTTTAATGGCTAAATTAGATAGTGATAGTGACTTTTGTTTTGGTTTTTTTATCCATCCATCAAACCTCTGAGTTATTATATACCTTGAAATTATTTAACATAATGATGCCTTAAACCGTCTCAATCATAGATAGTCATGGACAAGAGCTACGGTGATAATGATAAAATAATAGGGTTGAAGAGGTTTACATTCTAAAATAATTGATAAAAGAAATGCTGATTTCTTTATTTATATATATATATATATATTTTTAAATTGAAGGTCAAATTTAAAATTATTCTATAAATTGTCATAAAGGAGAAGCTTTTGCCCCACCTGGCCGTTGGTTGGCTGCCTGCCTGCTATTTTACATTCGTTAGATCGACGGTAAGGACTCAAAATTTACAACATTCTTTTACATAACATAAACAACAATTCGAGAAGAGTAAGAACTTATCAAAATCACACTAACCATAAATATTCTAAGCAACATGAAAGAAAAAGGGAGAAAAAAATTTGTTGTGGCAAACATGGAGGACAGAGTTAGCATGGCATGATTGAGTTGATAAATAAGAGGTGGGGAAGGCATGGCATGCAGGATCATCTATGCATCAGCAGTGACCGTAATGGTGTCATGCCGACATATATACATACAATACGATTAAATTAAATCATGAAATATATGGACTTTTGTTGAAGATGACAGCAGGCATGAAGGTCAGGCGGCAGCAGCGGCATACGGCCCCAACGCAGAAGCGGCAACAGCAACAGCAACGATGGATTATTAACCAAATTCAATTATTGTTGAATTTTATGAATGGACAAAACAAAACACATCACCACTTACGTCATTATTCAATTACACCATTGATTAAGGATTGCAACGTGCCTTTCTTTCTTCCTTCTTGAAATATAATGCATAACTCATAATTTCATTATCACATTCGTGTGTCTTTATGTTTTTACATGAATAATAACAAATTAAAATAATTTTTATAAAATATATACCCATAATATTTTATTATCACATTAATTTATTAAATTAAATGCCTTTATATACAATATCAGTGTATTAAATGATTATAAAGCATAGAAGGAGAATCCTTATGGTGGATTAGAGAGGATTGGCAAATGAGGTCATAGCTTGGTCAAACCAAAAAGCCGCCTAACTTGTTAGCTAGCTTGGTACCGAAATTTGTCACATATGATAATTACAATAATAATTCACACTTAAATGTATGGGTTATGTGTTTTGTCCATGACCTAACCATTACATTTTTAAATTGAATAGAAAGTAAAGCTGGGCTAAGCTTTCACCTTAGGCCATTGTTCTTTTGATCTTATTATTTAGATGATTATCTCATGATATCATTTATTATTATACGTATGTATTTATATTTTGGATTTCCTTTCCCCCCTTTTTTTATCTAGTTTTTTAATTACATAATGGAATTGTGACAACACCCCACACCCCCCCCCCCTGGGTCTCCAACTAA
>CP135581.1:4057952-4091436 GCA_032401905.1 Swietenia macrophylla
TTGGAACCTTTCTAGTTTCTTCCTTAATTAATTAATAAGCATTGCTATCATGGCTAGCTCATTTTAGCTGTTATATTTTGGCACTTGTCCACATTGTATTCAATACTACTCTTGTTTGTTTTCAAAATAATAACAATACATGATAAATATCATATTATCTCTATCATCATTTAATATAATTCTAATATATATATATATATATATATATATATATGAATAACAATATTCTTTACTTTTTTTTTCTTTATTATTAATATGAATACCAATATAGATCGAGTAGTTCCATGCTACGTATATAACAAAATTGGTGGTTGCGTTGTTTGTGTCATAATTGTTTCGCTAACCCCATGTCAAGATCCTACAATTCTTAACTTATATATATTTTTTAATTAATAGTATATTATTTATTGTAAATAGATTTATAATTTGATTAAAAGAATCATAATACAGTATTTGCTTGTGTTCATGAAGAAAGAGATAAAATTAAAATTATTATTAAAGAAAATTTGGGACTACACATTCTCAATCTCTATCCACCAATTTTATATACATTTTCGTAATTAATGCAACAAAAAATTAATTCTTTTTTTATAAAATTACTACATGCTATTAGTTTAAACAATCATGTCAACATATGTTCAATGTTTAATTAAAATTTAACTTATAAACATCAAAACATCATCCTAATTTAATTCATTAAATTATTTTTAAGATTTCTAGTTGATCTTTTTTTCCTTTTTTGAAATTGCTTATTGGTTAATAAATAATTTAATTAATTAATACAAGCACGTCGACACAAAATTGCCACGTTAAGAGTATTAACAGAAGTAAATGACTGAATTTGTTAATTAAGTGCACGCTAATGATGGGTTAATCCGATACATATATAAATCCCCGTAGTTATATGTATGAATAAATGGTTTATTATTATTATTAATGGCACCCACACATTATCAGTAGTAGGTCATGGTCATGTGGCGGATAGCCTTTCCTTTCTCATTATTAAATCCGTAATAAAACAAACGATTGTGAAATCATATGGTATTTTATTAGTTTATTATTTTTCATGCCACGAGTCACAACTTAATGAAAAGTTGTTTCGAAATGATGTCAAACAATATCAAGGGGATTTTAGCGATCGATTTTCATTAATGGATCAAAGTGTATGCATGCAAGTGGCTCGTAATAAAATTAAGAGGAGCAAATGATATCACCTACCATTCAAGATTGAATAAATATTTAAATTAAGGGATTATTAATTCTTGGAGTTTGGATATTTTGAATGCCTAAGAAAAAGATGATTCAAATCGTAATTTAATGTAAATGGGATGAGGTAGGTTCCTAAGACTAGGAGGTAACAAGATACCAGTCATTTAATACTGATATTAAAAATTTAAACCTAATTTTTGGCAGTAAATTGTAGAATACAAATCAAAATTAAATTTATTTTGGAATAGAATTTGTCGGCAATTACAATTCCCATTGCAGCATGGCAAATTGCAAGTAAAGTGGAAGGTGATGATGACTCAGCTCCGGCAATGATTCTAAAAGTTGGCGCACTCTAAAAACTCATATTTATAATTTGGTCCTTCATATTTCATTTAAGTACATTTGGATCTCTGATAATCGCTTTTTTTTGCCTTGAAAATTTGTGACTATTTTTTAGCCAAGTGTTTATTGTTGTGAGATAAATTTCTATCTAAATTCTAAATAATGTTTTTCTTTATTGTTGTTGGAGGAAATTGAACTCTTTTTCCCTTTACTAGAAGAAACAAGATGTAATGGGACCTAATCGCGGAAAGGACGTGATGATTTCAAATCAATCTTTGGGGGACCTAATTGTATTATTAATGTCAAAGATGGGGGATTTTCATTGTGAATTTTTGTTTTCATATTTGAAAAGACGAGAGAGATGTGATATGCATGATGATGGCCGTGGTTGGCATGGCATGGCATGGCAGCATGATGAACACGTATATTTTTATTTGGGCGTGTCTGAAAAGGTTTTGGCTTTGGGATCTCATAAAGTAGTGGGGTTGAATTGCAAGAAAATACTAGTTTATTTTATTAAATTAATTATTAAGATTTTTGACCGACGAAAAATAAGGAGGAGGAGATAACAATCATAAGACATGGCGGTCCCAGTCCGCGTCATAGACACATGTAGCCGTGTTGGACTTTTTGTTGAGTTTGCACGCCACAAGTGTCACATACGTATCCAAAAGTCTTTTTGATTTCAGCCCATCTTATGCTTTGAGCATTACATTATTTAATTAATTAATTAATTTATATATATATAGATATATATTATTTTTGGGGGGAGGGGGGCAATGCCTAGTTTTTGTAGCATGATCAGAATTATTATTAAGAGGCTATTCTCATTCACAAATTATTTTAAGTTAGATTCGATTCGTCTATCAACCAACCGAGTGATTAAATTACAAGTCACAAGCTAAACCAATTGGAATGCAAGTGTTTAGTAGGTAATCCCCACCTCAAAAGAGGCTGCCTGCCCTGGTGTATCCATCACAATTTATGCACAAATGCAAGTGGTGTCTGGTGCGGGTCTCTACTCTTTTTTGTCCCTTCAATTCCCAACCATTTCTTTTATTTTCCCTTTCGTGATAAGAAAGAAAATGTCAACAATCACGGATTCTTATTAAAGTCCCTATAATTATAACATTAAGCTTTTTAATTTTCACATTTACTTTTTTTTTTTTTTTTTTTGAATAGGAATTTAAGTTTTTCATTTCTATCAAATAGATCCCTAACTCCTACTAGAATAACCAAATTATTTAAGCTTTGTTTACTATTAAAGAGTGGTGACTATTATTAAGCCACAATTGCAGTGGGACATAAGCATTAAACATTAATTATGATGAAAGAAGAATAAATTTACTAAAAATTAGTGTTATTAAATATTTCTTTCAACTTTATTTTCAAAACACATTAAAAGTACCATAATTCTAGATAAGAGTTCAGGATTTACAGGATAAATTAAATCCTTTTGAGAAATAAGTATGAAAAGTTTAGACTTAAATGTTATTATCCCAATACTAGGAATCAATTGTCTTCGTCGAAACAACACAAGAAGACAAAACCAGAATGACAAAGTCCAAAAATGAATGGTTTTGTTGACACGAAGGCTTTCGTCATTCACAATTCGCAATCCACGTTCACCCTCATCTTTTTTCTTCTAAAATCTTGGTTAATATTCAACTTCAATTCTGAACTTGCAAAAAGTAAGTTTTGAATTTTGACCCGGCACTTCAACACGAGGAAACATCATTTTGTCGTGTGTTGATTATCTTTTGACTCTGCGATTCTACATTTCAGATCTAACGATTTTAGGTGCATGTATGTATGCTTCCGTCCGACAATTAACAAGTTAAAAATACGGAAAGCTGTAATAGAAGCAGCACTTCTGGAGAGGCTGTTAATACTTAGGCCCATTGAATTTCAGACTTACTTCGGGTTCGAACTGGGCCTGTTTAAAGATAAGCCCATTACCTTTTTGTTATCGTTAGGTAACAATTGGGCCTAGCTGACAATTTTATCGTGAGATAATCAAATACTCATATTTTAAATCTTTTGTTTTAAAATCCGACCATGATCCGAATTTGTATGTAACATAGTAAGGATTAAAATATAACTTTTTAATTCCCATCACGATTGAAAACGCATTAAATTACATAATAAAGATAGCGGTGGGAAGATAACGAGGTGTTTATGAATAACAATACATGGTGTAATTGTATTGTGCAATTCATGTTAAAAAAAACTTTTTATGAGCGATAAAGCAAGCAAAAAAAAGAATTTCTAGGTAATTTTGACGTGCGACCAGGAAAGCAATGACCAAGGATTGGGCCTCTGGTAACATGTTCTTGATCATTTTGTTGCTTTTTGGGTTTAATTGTCCAAAGAGATTTCATTGTGTACATCTCTTTACGAGATTTATAATAAATTTATTTTATTATTAATTTTGTAAAAAAAAATATACTTATTATAAGTTGATTAATAAAAAAATTAATATATTTATAATTTATTTATTTTTATAAATAAAATTTGAATTTAATCATCCTTGTTTAAAATTGTTATAAGCCTTTTTCCACTTTTACAAGATTATGGAACATATTGAAACATTAGTCATTCATTGACAAGTGGAGTTAGATTTGGCAATGACATGAGTGTTGGAATCCATTAATTGCAATATTCCAACAATTGCAACATTCTCTCTTGAATGACGCTACTTTTAGTTACGCTGAATGTATGTAATATTATATAATTAAAAATCTAGTTAGTAAAATTCAATGTGATAAAATTTGCTAAAAGAAAAAAAATATAGTATAAATAGTCTAGAAAATTTCATATGTTTTTTTCCTCTTAAACAGAGTTTGCTTCTTTTGATAAAATTTTCACTTTTGAGATAACAAATATCAATTTATCAATTTGTGAAATCAACTCGTGCCAATGCTATTTATCCACTTCTCAAAAGTTAACGTAACTAAAGTTTTGTTGAAGAGATTAATTAAATTATTAGGGCATATATGATTAACATCAATCTTTTAACTTTGTAGAATTTTGGTGATGCATATTTGATTCGCTTGTTCTTAATGTACTCTCTTTTAACACGAGCAGTATAAGCGAGAGACATTATCTTTGTGTATTGTTGTTGAAATATTTGTAATAGATAATATGTTGTACATACTCTAAATATAATAGATAATAGATTAGAATCATATATGTACTCTGTATGTTTCATGTAGTGTAAGAATTTTAGAGAGATCTAGAATAGAAAATAATAAAAGTTTATTTTGTGGATCTCTACGAGATTGCTATATTATTGTACATGAAAACATATTTTATTTGTGAATAAACTTTATGAGAATTAAAAAAGATAGTTAATATCTAAATAATTAATTAATCATGGATTTTGTATTAGTTCATTATAATAAAATATTTGATGAAGGTTATGAAAAATATATTTGATGTCATTTTAATATCGACAAGTATAAATATAACTAATCTAACTAATAAATTCACACAAAAAACTATATCAGGTTGGATATATTTTACCAAATATAATAAGACTCTAATTGTAATGAGATACGATACTTTTAGATCAAGTATCTTTTTATCATTTTTGAATTCTTGTACCAAATAAATGACTGTATAAGGGCTTGTGTTATTTTATGGACTTGTGTCACTTCAAGAAAATATCTCTTTAGGGAATAAACTCTTTTAGAACTAATGGTTTAAAGAATGTTGTTATATTTATTGGTTGAATATTATTTTCAATACAATTTTTTTTAACTTTCACTTATTTGCAATAATATTTTTTTGAACTAATGATCAACCACACTTCTAGCATACAACAGATGATTCTTTTGCTATCTTATGATTTTATTACTCTTCAAGAACAATTATCCTGGCTTGTATATTAGTAATTAGTATATATGATTTTGTCACTGTTGTAGATTAATAAATGCATTTGATAATTGATTTATAGTTTTTTAAAGTTACACTAGCTTTTGCATTTCATTTTCAAATCAATTAGTGTAAGAATTAAAATAAGATATAATAATTATTTTCTAAAAATATTTAGAACTTACTTTACGAGATATTTTTTCAATGATGAGGAAATTATCTCATCAAAATAAAAATATGTAAAATGTACAACAAATAAATCACTTATTAAGAATTCAAAATATCTAATAATAAAAGGTAAGTTAAAATTAATATAAATTTTCAAAAGATGTCGGGCACCTATCTTAGTGTGTTGTGAAGGAGTTATAGAAATATTTATGATACAATAAAAATTTTATAGATAGAAAATAAAGAATATTGATGTTGGGTAACAGGTCTAACAAAAATATTTAAATAATATTCATAATAAACAAAACAAATAAAAGTAATTTCAAATAATTTTGAGTCTATGTTCAAAGAATTATTATGTAATACCATATTAGAAGCAAAACAATAAATAATATATTTTCTTGCATATCCTCTTTAAATATACTTTTATCTAGCAATTCAGCTGTAAGGTATTTATAATAATATTGAGTTATTTTCCACAATAGTTTTGCATAATTTATAATTTTATGGAGTATTTCATATTCTTAATTTGGATAGAATATATTTCTTTAGTAGTCATAATCAAATTTGAATAAATAAAAAAAAAACATAATTTTTAATTTTTTTTTTCTGCATGAATGTATAAATTTTCTTTTATAAATGGCACCTTTCAGGCCCATGATAAGACCATCACAAGAAAGTGGGAACATAAACCACATACTTAGAATATCAGATTCAATGTAATTTGTTAACTTATAACTTTATGTTCTAATATAGTAATGAATATTCATAATAAGAAAGTGGGAACATATAAACATAGAGTTTCAGGTTCAAATACATTTTGTAGAATTAAAACTTCAAATTCTAGTCACTTTATTTGTTTTGTAAATTTCAAATCGTAATAATAATATTTATTAATATATGTACAATGATAATAATATAATTTGAAAGAATAAATATTAAAAATAAGTTTCAAAGTAATTATAAAAAAAATTATATCACCGTTACTACTAAAAGTGAAAAGAAAACTACAAATATATGTATAGTTTGTGATATTTAATTTTTAACGTAGAAGATCAAATTTAATGATAATTATACTATATACTTATAACAATAATTGTATAAAAATAAGTTGTATAAAAGCAATATAATATATAATAATATAAGAAAAGTATAATGTAAAAATATTTAACTAGACGTAAAAAAAAATTAAAAACTTCTTCACGTACATGGTCTTGTTGTTAATGTGTTGTAAATATTTTGTTAAAATTAAAAAAAAAAAAATAGAAGGAGAGAAGTTCTATTTCACTATTAGTTTAAAAGACAAAACAAAAATAAAATGAAAAAAGTTTTCGAGAAAAGAGTTTTGTACCGTACGACGTGCTCTCTCTCTCTCTCTCTCTCTCTCTCTCTCTCTCTCTATATATATATATATACACACCGGCTTGTGCCATGCATATAACCAATAAATTGTTACCAAGTGTTTCTTCACTTTACGAGATTACGGAAACATTTGATCTGTCATTGGTCAACAAACGGAGGTAGAATTGACCAATCACAACAAATGATTCTGGCAAGTGCAACAAAATTTTAAAAATCTTTTTTCTCATGGCCTAAAGTTGCTTTATTTTATTTTATGTTTCTCAAAAATAAAAATTGGACTGATAACATGTCACTTAATGGTGGTTGATATAATTGTTGACAAATATAATTTCCAAATTGTAACCGTGGAGAGTTTATTATCTGTCTAATAATGAACCTAGTTAAAATAGGAGGAGCAATCATCTTAATCCAGCGGCATTTAAGAAAACAATTAAATTTATTAATTGATAATCTAAAATAATTTTAGTATACACACACACACGCGCTCACTCACTCATAATAAGATACCCACCACCGTTCAACACAATTTTACAAACTTAATCATTTGGATTTAAATTTAATTATTTTAATAAAATAGTAGTAATTTATTAATTTGTTTTACAAACACAACAGCAATTAGAAATTTAAGAACAAAAAAGAGGTGGGCAGGCCGAAAATGATGGGCAATGAAGGAGGGACCATGTATTTATTGTCATTAGATAAATTAAAATAATTGCCTTAACTTCCAGAGCAAGTTTCGTGGCGAAATCAACAGTGAAAAATTGGGTATTAACGGAAAACGTTCTTGAATATCTATGTAATAATAAAAACAGACATACTTTTATTCTTTTGTAACTGATAGATCCCTAATGTTATGCAATAATAGGTAGGTCGATGATCTATTGTTTTGTTTGCGATGAAATAAGGACCGAAACTGAAAGTGAGGGCTCTAAAGTACATTTTTATTTATTATTTCTCACCAAATTGGAGATCTGTCCGTAATTCTCCCGCCAAAGTATTTTCTGAGAAGCTTCGCCCCGAGCGTTTAATCCTTCACTTGACTTCTCTTTGCCCGTTTCTTTATTTTTCATTTCAACTTTCCAAGTACAGGAAGAATTTACGACTGAAAACGCTTTCCAATCTTTGTGTGTTCTTCACCCTTCTCAACATTCTTTTGCACATCACCAGAAAGAGTCGATTTCCTCCATCCTTCTCCAACTCCCTCGTTGGTTGCCTTCGCTTGCCTCCACAGCTCTTAACGTACGGCTGCCTTGTTCCTCCTTAGCTCAACCTTCTCCTTCGGTGCGGTCCTGAAGAATTCCCATCTGGAAACACTTTCCAATCTTTGCCTGTTCCGCCGTGAAAATGGTTTTTTACTGTCGACCCATCTTCAGCACAAAGCAGGACCCGCCCTTGAACTCGGTCAAGAACGAGAATAACCCTGATGAGGTAAGGACAATTCTTAATTGTTCATTCTTGATTTCCTAATCCGTTGATACAAATTTTCTTCGATGAAATTCCCAGCTGCTGCTGTTGTCTTCACTGTTGAGTAGTATTTTGTCTGAAGAGAAACAAAAGAAAATTAATATATTCCTCTTATCATTGCAGGAAGCCAATCAAATGGTTTCTTTCTTCTTGGTCGTGCGTGGCACTAGTTGTGTCGACCGAGTGGAGCTTTTTGTTAAGAGAATTAATGGTAATAGACGGTTACCGTTATATAAATTGATTGTCTTTTGTACAAACTGTTATTTTAAACAATTTTTCCATTTCCTTAATTTCTAGAGTCTCAACACATTGCTTTTGATTGAGTCTGAGTTTTATGAAGACTACAAGTGGTCATTTCCAGCATAGCATTTATACTTGTTAATATTAGCCTATCAATAATTTGAACCTACGACCATCATATTGTGCATTAATCTCTGCTTAATTTCTGCAATCTGATTTGGGAAATGCCAAAATCTGAGGATAGTATTACAAAGTATTGGTTTTGTTCTTTTCTAACACGAAATGATGATATGCCCATTTTCTGTAAGGTTCTAAATTTATTCTGCGTTTGTTCACATATGGATTCAGTTTTGGCTCTTATCTTTTTCTTTTTTTTTCTTCCCCTTTATATATATATATATGTAGGTATGTATGAAGGTACTTGCGTTTGTCATGTTTGTTGTCTGCCCTTGAATATATACTTGTAAGTTCTGTTGAGGATGCTGTACTTATTTAGACATATGCGATCACTGATACAGGTGTAGAAAGCGTGAAGCGTGACGGTGACTCTAAATTAGAGGTGACGGGGAAGGTAGACCCCTTCAAAATTCAAGAGATGGTCAAGCATGAAACAAATAAGGTGGTAGAACTTATTTTTCCTTTGGTTGAGTTGAAAGGGGATAGAGATCAAAATAAAAACAGCAAGGCAAAGTTTATGACGCGGGTAATGCCAATCCCTGAGAATGAAGTAGCAATTGAGAGAACTGGAGAGGTAAAAACCTTGAATTATGCTGAACTTCTATTTATTATAAGCTTCTTTCTTTTATATCTGAATGCAATTGCTTTTGTCTATTAATGCTCCATTTCAATTTGAGTTTCACTCGGTTAACGAATTCACTTTTATTCTAAATGTAAAGTGTAGCTCTTAAGCTAAGCTTCATAATTACTTTGATGAGGTAGTAAAATGCATTATAGCTTCTCACTTCCCACTACAACTGTAGGTTTGAAGAGTTGTTCATTGGATGGACAGTGTTCCAGATTCATGAGCATTGGTTGTTTTGTTAACATCAAGGCCTTGTTTTCTGGATATAATGTTTTGTGACTAATTGTGATATATCTGTGGTTCAGAGCGTAATCGATCTGAAAATCAAATTGTGCTGTGAATCCTGCAATAGGAATTTTCGAAAGATCTTGAAGACCAAGGGTGAGATGTGAATATGAAACTATCATAATTGTTTCTTATTTGTCATTAGTTCAATTTGCTTGCATTATTGCTTTGCTGCATGGTCTTAGGTCTATGCAAAGCTTCTTTGTTCGGAACTATCATATTTTCTTCTTATCTTGTCCAGATTGTCTTAACCATATGCTCTAACAATTTAGTTCATGTCAACTGGCATCTCAGTGGTATAACTGACTGAGGGTAGAATTTGTGGACAGGATTAGAAATGTTGACCATTGAAGCAGAAAAAGACTTAGTATCAGTAAAAGGCACAGTGGATGCGACTGAACTCAGACGTTACATCAAAGACAAACTTAAGAAGGATGTTGAGGTTGTAAATCTTTCCAAGGTCATGGCTCCTGCTGAGAAAGACAATGTTGCTGCCAATAAGGACAGAGACACAGGTGCCGTTGACAAGAGATATGAAGGAAAATGTGGTGGCTATGTGAAAAAGGAGGTTGTTGGTCCCATGATGAAGGTGAATCTGCCATATCATATTATTATGTTTATCTGTAATGTTTATGCATATGATTATTCTATTTCTGTGTTCTGTTGCTTCACGGATTCCAGTTTTCCAATACTTTTCACGGTGTTCTGTTACTCTGTTGATTTTTTTTTTTAAAGAGTGCTGCTATATGAGCATTGTGGTTAATTAGTAGAAACTTGAAAAGCTGTAAATTTTATAATAGCAACTTAATCCTGATATATATTTTTATTATTGGTCAGTTGAAGAAAAGATAGAAAATTTATATTCATGATGTTAGAAATCTGAAGGCACTGCATGCATTATTAACGCACATTTCCAAGAAATAAAAAAATATGGGTATTAATCTTGTGGCCTGGTAGAACTAAACCAAATAGCAGAAAGCACATAGCCTTTTTGGTTGAGTTTTATCAGAGCTATGTAATTTGTTCATTTATACATGTATGTTCAATAACTAGGTTTTGTGCGTTTAAAATTGTTACAGAGTACAGTGGTTTTGAAGATCAGACTGCATTGTGATGGTTGCATTGAAAAGATCCAGAAGCAAATTCAGAAGTTTGGAGGTTAGATTACTACTAAAATTGTATGAAAGCGAAACTGATAATCAGATATAGCAATATAAACAGGACTGACCTTTCTTCTAATGTGCAGGAATTGAGAGGGTGTCAGTAACTGCTGGTGAGGATCTAGTGACGGTGATAGGCACCATGGATGTGCAAGAACTGACGTCTTATCTCAAAGAGAAGTGCAAGAGAGATGTGGAGGTGGTTCTTGTCCAAAAGAAAGATGAAGCAAAAAAGATCTTGAAGGTAATGAAAGAGGATAAACAGATACGTCTACCTGACTTAAGATCTTGGAGATTTTAGCCTTTGGAATTTGAAGGTAATGAAAGAGGAGAGAACACCTCATCTCATTTTTGCTCGTATTTGTTATTATGGGTAATGAATGTAAATTTAAGCGAAACCTGAATAGACTTGAATATTTGATGGAGACTATGTTAACAACTTGTTACACCATTTCTGAGCTAAATAGGATCAGTCAGTAATGAGGATGAAGTTTATCTCCAGTTCAAGAAAAATACTTATCAAGCTATAAGCTACATAGGATTATTTCTCTTTCTCTCTCTCAATTTTTTTTTTATACTTTCTTAAATCTTTATCTTTGAGACTAATAGAAATAAAGCTTTCTAACCTTTTACAAGGCATAGTTGATTACTGCATTCAAAATTACGGTTCTGTTAAAAACTCTCTTGAGTTGATTATTATTTGTTTTCCTCATTTTCTGGCAGTCTTAACAACCAACAGAAATTTGAATGACTGCACTTATTAAGAATGTGGACTGCAATTTCTTTAATGGAGAATTTTTGGAAAGCAAAACTTTTGCTCAACTCTTTTTGCAAAGTGTATTGGAATTTTTTTCTTATATTTTTTTGGCCTTTGTTAATTCTTTGTAAACATAATTGTTGTCTGCATTTTAAAGAAGTGTGGATGTCTGCACTAGAGAAAGACTCTCTCTCTACTCTCTCTCTTTCTATGTATATATATTCCAGAGAGACACTTGACAACATAGATGGTAGAACTTTGGAAAATCCTGAACTTGGAGTTGCTAAATTTTTTCTTATCTGAAGAATATATTTGAGGCAATAATGGACAAGATTTATTTTAGATTATAATTAAATAAGTAAATAAATAATTTGGAAATTAAGTTAATGTGCATTTTATCTAACTTTTATGTTTAACGTCTCACAGATGACATCCTTGCTTCTTGGAATCTTGCTAGTCTGGCAACTTTCACCTTTGTTCCAGTCTTGGTAGTAACGTATCTGATCCACAGCGTTTAGGAGGATGAATGATGTATAAAAGCTCTGGGCTGTGGATCCCAACTTGAAACTTCTATATAAATACGACACCATTAGCTGAGTTGCCATGCAGTACTACATCAGTTTTGCCATCATCATCTATAAAGGTGGAGTTACGGGTGTTGGCTATCAGCTAAATAGACTTAATAGTATACGTATAGTATTTTGGAGATCAGATTTAGCACTCTCAAGATCAATGGATTAGTAAGAGTAAGTTTTCAGTATGCACAATAACAATAAATCATATATTGGGCCCTTTGGCATGCTTGACCTCATTAGTCTAAATGTTCTCTTGTTGCTGTGCTCTTTTTTTTTTTTAATTTTCTTAGTACTTTACGTTTTTATGAACTATTTCTTAGTGTCAAAACTGGGTTTATATAGTTTGTAAAGATAACATGTCAAGAGTTGTAATGCTCTAATGATTTTTTGTAGTTTATAAGATGTTTCTTAAGACACTAACAATTACAGGATAAGCTAAAGGCAATAAGACACATGATTCAGTGTTGAAGAGTTTGATGTATGGGCACGATATAATTAAGATTTCAAATTTTATGTTAAATGTTTCAAGTTTTGTGTTGGAGTTTTCAACTTTTGTGTGAGATGTTTCAAATTCTATGTTGTTGATTGGGTGAATGTATTGTTACATAGCCAATGTTCTTAAATCTTTTTCGCTTTTTTTAAATGGTATGCATAGGTCAATGGAAAGCCCGAATTTCTTTTGAAATGTAGGTTATTTGTTTATTTTATTTATTTTCTTAATGTGAGAGACTGATTTTTGATTAGATATTTGTCGATAATTGCTGGTTCCATGGCTGTATAGTCCAAAATCTTAACGTCTAAGATGAAAATTCTCCCTCATATTGGAAGAATTTTATTCTACATTGCATGGAGGATTGCAGAGTGAAGGAAAAATGTGAAGCTTACCTTCTATGATCGAAGTTTGAATATGTTCTCAAACTAGGAGAATTTTACTCGTTGTTTATTATACATGTACTTATTTGCGGCATAATATAAATCAACATTATTTTAAGGTGCCTCTTTTCTATTGGATGTTGGTGTGAGTGAGGGTGCTGACATCCAATTTTTACTTCAAAGGTGCCAATAAGCAAATTTAGCGGGAGTATAAATGAGATGAGAGCTTCTTGTCATTTTGGATTCTTGATTCGAGTTCTCTTGAAATGTTAGATACGTGGGTGTGGTGTTGGCTCCAATATTTAAGTTAGCGATTACTTGAATCAAATTGTCAATAACAATAAGTAAATGTAATATTTAATTTTGAGTTTGAGTTGAGAAAGTTTTGGAAAATAAATTTGGGTTTTTTTTTTAGAAATGACTTAATTTTTTATTCACTTCACATTTATAGTCTACCTTGAAAGTCACTTATATTTGGAGTTAAAAATAATTCATATGATAATTTTATTTTCATTATAGTTTTAAAATGACAAGCACTACCTTTGATTTTATATTTTCGATTTTCTCTTTTATTTTGTCAATAAGAAAGCAAAAATCGATCACAACATATAAGAGTAAGATTTAGTTTAACATCGTCTATTACTGTATAATAATAATTGAGTTTGACCAAGATTTTTGTCAATCTACATTGTTTTACATAAGTATGTTTTTATATTATAAATTTGATAAGTAAAAGTTTGTATTTTCTATCTATATAACATTATACAATTAGGTTTGATTCTTTAATATAGTGTAAAAGTTTAAGAATAATTGTTAAGAATATTAGTATATTCGTTATTCGAATTTTTTGGTGCATATTTTGGGAAATATGTTTGAAGGAGATCATAAATAGTAATTCTCTTAATAATTTATGTGAGAAAATGTTGAGATTTTTGATAAAATTTATCGATATTGTATCATCGTTGACAAAAAATTTTGGAATTTTGATTTGTTCGACAAAAAAATTGGAGATTTATTTGTTTTATTGACTAAAATTTTTGAGATTTTTGTCTACTCAATAAAAAAATGTTAAGATTTGGTTTCACTTCATAAAATTTTTTGAGATAAAAATTCTTTCCATAATTGTTGTCAGAATAAATTGTTATCTTGACGATTTTTTTTCAAGTAAAATGAGATTGTCTCGACGAGAATTGTCGAGAAAATTATTGTTTTGATAAATTATGTTGAGATAGGTAGTTTTTTTGATAGGAAACACTTAAATAACTGATATTGTTTTGATATTCAAAACTTATGATGTATTTTTGTTTTTGACATAGATAACAACAATTTACTTAATGATTGTATTGGATGGTCACGGGAGATATCGGCAAGTGACATTGAAATTTACAATGACAGTAAGATATGCAGTTTAGTTATTGATTGTAATATCAAGTATATGGAATTGATCAATTAGTTGTATTCTTCATTCAGAGTAAATTCGAATGAGTTCATAATGAAATTAATACTAATATATAGATATTGTTTTCTTTCAATATTATTTAATTTGGACTTGTGTGAAATAGAAGATAATAGAAAAGTTGCCTTATTTATTAAAGTTAATTGCCAAATGTTAACTTTTGAGGAGTTTTTACTGTTTGTCAGTTTTAAACCTAAAGAAGTTGCTCCCACAACACAGATGCTTGGTCATGTAAACTCGTTTATTTTATGAATACAAACAAAGTGTATAAATCTATTTGTTTCATCAATTGGTAGTATTCAAGTCAGTTTCATACTTTTTGTTATCAATGTTAGTGTATCATGTTCTCTAATTTGACACAATAATGATCCAACGAGTAATTATTATGATGATGTTGAGGATGATCAAGGTACAAAATTAAATGGATTATCCCAAATAGTTGGTATAAGTGATTCCTCTGAAGATTTAGAACATGGGATTTTTTGTGATCAATCAGCTTTAACTTTGGCTTGTCTCTTAGTGGTCATTTTTCTCATGTTACAACAGAAACGATTGATCCATCGCTAAGTTTTCATATATGTCCCAATGTTCATGTGTCTTATTTTGTAATAAAAGCATGTGAAATAATCAGTCCATCATGTCATGATTCGTTACAGTATTGCCTCAAATTTTGCAACCATTTTCAATCTTACCAGATAAGTTCTATATTTCTAAGATGGTAAAATAGTTGTTGGAAAACTTTATAAAAACAAAGATAAATTACATAGAGATTTGAGTTTGCTTGCAATGAAACATAATTTTCAATTTAAGATTTTTTGGTTTATGACTAATCATTTTGAGGTCAAATGTATCGATAAAAGGTGAAAATGACCAGTTTGGATAATATTGATTCGGAATAATATATATTTTCAAGTGAGACAAATAGATAATATACATACATGTTTCTAGCAGATGGATATCGACAAGTTACTTTTAAGCTTATTAGTCAATTGATGAAAAATAAATTTGTTGATTATAGTCGATTGTACATACATGGCAAAAAATATTCAAATCGACATCCACAACGAGTATGGGGTATTAGTAATATATACTAAGGCTTGGCGTGCAAAGAAAGTTGCACTCACCTTAATTTGTTGAGATCTTGCAAAATCTTATAGCTTATTGCTGAAATATTATAATACATTGCAGTTTATTAATGATGAAATTATCACACGTATTGAGAGCGATGAAGATAATCATTTGTAGTATTTTTTATGGTACTCGGTATTTGTATCACAGGGTTTCATTCAGCAGCAATTAGACCAGTAATTGTTGTTAATAAGAGTTTTTTGAAAAAAAAATATTATGGAACACTTTTTGTGGCAGTTTGTAAGTACAGTAATGATCAAATTTTTTTGTTAGCTTTTAGGATTGGTGGTAATGAAAATAATGATTTCTAGTAGTAGTTCATGCAGAAGTTCTGTAATGTCATTGAGGAGGTACAAAATTTAGTTTTTGTTTTTGACTGCCATGCAAGTATAAAGCAAGCAATATATACTGTTTTTCTTGAAATAGCAAATGAAATTTGTGCTTATCATGTTTTAGGTAATATTCGTGTGAAGTTTAGTAGGATAAACAAAATCCGATACGAATAAATTTATGAAAGGTTTTTTTCGATGCTCCTAAGGCATATTGTATCAATGACTTCAATGATTAAATGTTAATATTGAGATGAATTAGTCTTGAAGCAACAAAATATTTAGAAGAAAAAGTTGGTTCTTATAAATAGGTTCAAACATACTTTACTAGTAAGAGATATAGTATTATGACTACTAAAATTGTTGAATGTCTTAATGCAATACTACAGCATCGCGGATGCTTTCCATCACATTATTGACTGAGTTTTTTAGAAATCTACCTCATAGGTGGTTTTATGAGAGGATAAATGAAGCGACTGAGGTAAAAACTGAATTGACAAAGTGGGCTCATGATAAAATAAAAAAAGAACGGAGACATTTGGAAATAAATAGTTTGATTTGTTGATCAATTTGAGTATCACGTGAAGTATGGAGATAGAGGTGCGATTGTTGACTTGAATTGCAAGAGATGTACATGCAGAAAATTTGATCTAGACTAATTATTATGTGCTCATGTACTTATGGCATATAGGCATGTGCGCTTTTAGTATCTCAACTTTTGTTCTCGTTATTACACAACGAATGCCTTTGTCACTGCGTATGCAGATAGGGACTTCTTTTGGAAAAAAAATGTTACACAAAAAAGGTGTTTCCAGTATCATTAATATGGTCACTATAGACAAACTTACAAAACTTTTGTGCTCCTTCACGCAATATGGAAGTGTAAGATGTATGCTTGTATCAATTATTATATAAATCACACCTTAATAATTGCTTAATAAATTTTTAAATGTATTTGTAATTTATTATTGCATGCATTTTTGTTATATGTCAATATTTTGTTGGATTATGATGTTATTTTATCAATTTATCTTAAAGGTAAAAAAGTCATTTTGTATAGTTTTGTGTGCCATAATTTACTTTTCTTAATGCTAAAAGTATCGATATAAACTTGTCAATTTGGCATTGATATTGTTAAAATAAATTTATTATGAATTTTTTGAAGAATGTAAATATATAAATATATAAGAATGTAATGGTACAAGCTAAAAGAGCTCATGACACTATAATTAAGAGACATCTTTTTTCACAATTGTCAATCATTAGATGGCTTAAAATCTAAAGCTCTTTGAAACCTTAAATGCTCTACATATTTACAAATAAATACACCACAATCATTTCGGTTGGAATCATGTTATGGGACACCATTCCATCGCCTAGTGATAGAAAATGTGGACCCATCATCGAGCAACTCCGACTAATGTAAATAAAATCTAATCTCTTGCAATATAGATAGAATAAGCTAAGATATGCTTTGCACATGGGACATTATGAAGTCATCTTGGATCGATTCGATGAATGAATCATATATATCTATCTGTCACTTAAGAAGATCCATTGCCGCTATAACCAATGTCTTTGATCGGCATTAATCGGAATGTAGATAAAATCTACGTCATACTAAATCCTTGAGCTCTCTACTATGTCCCTTGATGGCAGTATATCATTCATCACATACCGAATCGCTTCCTGACTCCATGAGATAGTGTTCATGGATATCTCGTCCTCCTGTAATCTCTACTACATCTTATTAAAATAATCTTGTAAAATATTATTTTAAACTGATAATTAAAACTAACATTAATTTAATTGATTATTAAATAAATTGTAAATACTTATAAGTACATATATATCAGTCAATATTCACCATTGCGAGATAACTATAGGCTACTTGTGTTACTGAGTATATAATAAATATAGATACACATTAATGTGCTGTCCAACAATAATTTAATAATTAATTTATCTAATAATGTGCATATTTAAAATAAAATATTTTATTTAGTCTTATTTACATCATCTTTTAATTAAGAGCCCTTCTCACCATTAAGTACAGTAAGGTACCATGCACAATCTGTATTAAACCTCGACAACTCTATTGGCTTAGACTCATCGCTATGCATTTAGGTAACAAATTCAGTCCATCTCTCCCGAATGCAAGAAACAACACTTACCTTTTGTTTTTTTAGATCAATAGGATATATAAATGGACTGGTAAGTAGTCAAGAAACAACACTTACCTTTTGTTTCTTTGGATCAATAGGATTTATAAATGGACCGGCGAGTAATCTAACTTTCCTGAACATTTTTTCCAAACTTATTGCGTATAGATAGCGTAAGTGTTTTAAATATCACCTTTTGGACGTTTGAGGGCTTTTCGTGGATATCCACTGTATCAACACTGCCCATCTCTTGGACGTCTATGATTAATACAGTGGTACCATATGTATCAATTACACCTATATCTGATAGGCTATCATCTTTTACAGTTAGATTCTCCAGCAATTTAAATATGATAACATTAGTAATGATAATTTATAAACGCATATATACTGTCTACATTAAGGAGGTACATATTTGAGGCTGAAAATGTGCTGCAAATGCCTTAAACCACTTAGATATCTTAGTCCATAAACCAGCCACCTCATGTACAACCTCTTGCTTAACGGAGGCAATCTTGGCACGAAACAATTCTTTCTGACAAATAAACCGTGCCTCTATATCTGCACCCATAGCCTCAATTGGCTTGAGAATCTCGTCCACGTATACATACTAAGAATTTTTTGGTGTCAATATTGACTCATTTATTAGGAGAGACACATATGGTGATCTTCCTCAGCAAGCATTGAAGGCGTAAAATGGATAGTATCCTTGACATAAGGTGGCTATAGTTGCAAACCATGGGATATTTGTTAAAATACATATAGTTAGCAATTAAATTGTAAATAATAATTGTACAGTTAAGGATTATATCTCATCTACAGGTATAGATGAATCTTGTGCATGTACAACAGGAGAAAGCGAAACATCTCCCTTATAATATCTTGAGTTACACTGTGGGCCTACAACTACTGCACGTATGATACTAGGCTCTTAAGATGTGTAGGAGCCAACTTAAAGATTATCAACTATTTGTCAATGAAAATGTTACTCAAAGATTATCACACTAACAATTTAACTGATTAAAAATAAATTAATTCTTACATTATTTGTTTGAAATATAGTATTGTTGACTTCATTGTGTCTAGCATTCTTTATTGTAGTTCATTGTAATACACAAAGAAGCTTGTTGTTCATCTTTGCACCATAGTTTTCTGATAAATAAGGATAGCTTTATAAATTTATATTTGAAAAATGACAGTCAACTAGTCAAGTAAAAATTCGTCATAGTCTTTCTTAGAATATGGACATTCTAAAAAAATAATTAAACTTGCAAATAAATAACCTGTACATTCCTAAAAAATTTTATAACTTAACAAACACCAACAACACATAACTTTAACCAATTCGAGACCTTCAACACCCTATAATATATATATATATATATAAAAGCTAAGTATGTACTTGGGATATAATGGAAAGAACTTTTAGGTGATAACGCTTCATTGCATACCTTTTGTCTTTATGTTACTATTGTTTGAATTTTTTTGCTTTCCTAACCAATGCTTAGGATAAATACTTATATGTCAATGCCCACGACACTGTGCCTTAAGGATAACTTGCAAATGCCTATAGATTATTGAGTAGTAAGAGTACAAATAAATAAACTTTTCTATGGGTGTTTTGCCCAAGTAAAAACCTTTCAACAAAAAAAGCTAAAGCTATCTTTAATACATCTTTATCATCTACCTGTTGAAATCTTTATCTCGTATGAATTTGTCTAGCTATGAGTATTTGATATATAATGACCTCTGAAAGAACTTATCACAGAGTATGTGTATCTCTCTCCTATCTCTTAGAATTGCACATTTAGTGGGATAATTGTCAAAATTTAATCCAATTATAAGTTCAAACTCAACTTTAAAAAATTTGATTATATGACCAGATACCAAGAACCATATTTGCTGCTTTAACTGGCTCCCAAATGTGTCCGTTTCCCTCAGAAGTAAACTATGCATAAGTTTTCTAGAGAACACAAGCTTTTACAACTTTAAAAACCTCCTAAAACATGATTGACAGAATAAATCAAGTTATTTTTTTGTTAGCTTCTCCTTTATCATCTCAATTGTCCACATATGCGATAAAGAAGTCACGGCAATAGGGTAAAAATTCTCTTTTGGTGTCTTTAACATTCAACTTATATTTTTGCTAGGTGTACCCATTAGTCTTGTAAAACAGTAATAAAATGTTGTAAAATGCTTAGATATCACATGTTACTTGATGATTTCTATTGAGATCTCATAATGCACAGACAATCTAAAAATCTCGACGAATTTTATTCTTGCTTGACATAATTCGTCAAGACTCTGGACAATTATTGAAAGCTCAACAATAATTAGTTGAAATTCTTGATAGCAGATAATTTTTTGAATATATCTGTCAAGAGTCCAAGCCCATCTTAACAATATTTGTCGAGGTCCTATGTCCAACATAGTAAGTCATGGGCCATCGACAAATATCGCCGAGATGGGTTTGGACCCTTGATAAATATATTTGAGAAATTATCCATTATCGATATCTCGACTAATTATTATTGGGCTTTTAATAATTGTCGAGAAATTTCACAAATTTTGTCGAAGGAGAACAAAGTTCGTCTTTTTCCTTGCATACTCTCAACAAACACAATGACACTGTTTGTCTTCGTAACAACATATTTATGAATACAAAGCCAAAAATAAATACAAAATGCATTTCTACATCTTATTTACACCAACTAAAGTAAATTTATTCGCATTTCTAACCATAAATAGTGTTTATAGATACCGGTATTTATCAAATATTTGCATAAAATAATTCAAATGGAAAATAACACAAACTTGTTAACATTGTCAACTTGATTCCATTGCCAAAAAGCCTCAAAGCTCCTTAATGTTTTCGTTTTTTGATTGAGTGTCTTCTCAAGCAGTGAAATGAGTTGGCAGCAAATGTTTAAAATGACATGGGTTATATTGGTGAGAGAAAAATGAAGAGTCAAGGGTAGTGTTTGTCATTTTAAAAATATAATAGAGATAAAATCGTCATATAAGTTATTTTTGGTCCCAAATATAAATGACTTTTAAGATGAGCTATAAATGTAATGTGCATAAAAAATTGGGTTATTTTTGTAAAAAAATCATATAATTTTTATAGTATAATTATGTGCCCTTTTTCTTTTGTTGATCTCCATTCTTTTATTATGCTTTTGATCAAACAATAATGAGCGGTGGCAATTATTACTAACTTACATGATTGTTGGTAGTTTCCATTATAGCGGACAGTTAAATAAAAAAAAAAAAATGTCTTGTAGGTATTTACCATTTTCTAACTATTAATACTTTTTGGATTATTAACACACAAAATTAATATTACACCTTATCTTTCTTGGCCTCTTGTAGGAGGGAAATAATAAAGGCTAAACAATCAAACTATTACCTTGGGATTTGATATAAATATTAGCACGTTTTTTAAAAATAAATGACTATTTATTTTATTTCATAATTCACATTATGACGAGATACATTTAAAATATCACTTTTAAATTAATAGATAATAAATCTCTAGAGCATATGCAACTCAATGGATAATAATGTATTGGTTTATTAAACAAAAATGATTCAAACTCTTATTTTATATTTATTTTTGTACATATTATTAATTAAACTATTAAATATATACATGTATGCACACACATATGCATTAGACATTCTTATATATTTATCTAAGACCAAACCCATGTAAAAGCTTGACAAGTTTAAATTTTACCTTCAAAATTGCTTAACTTTAAAATTAGGAAAATTTTTAAAAATGAATATTTTATAATTTGTTTTATGAAACTAATCACTTTAATAATTCACTTACCAGGCAAACTTAATATGTTATTTTGTACTAAAACATCATCATAATAAAATAACAAACACATCTTTATTTTTTATTTTTATATTTTCCTTTTTACCTGTGAGCTGAAGTGCTAATTTTTTAACGACTTGTTGTAGATCGGAATGGTGAATGCGACATTGATAATATAGCTGAGTAAGTTTATTTTGTAATTGTTGCATGTTTAATATAGGTGATATTTTGATTGTATTTTGCAAGGTGACCAAAAAAATAAAATGATTTTGTCGGTAGGCAAGTTGTTGAATGTGGTGTTAATGTATTGAAATTTTGAGAAACTATTGCCAAAAATTATTAAATTTTTTTGGTGGGTGTTGAATATTGAAAATTCTTTTAAATAATCGATTTCACCTTTTGTTTTATCAAACTAACTATCTTTAAATTTATTTATCAAATAAGCTAAATAAGTCATTTTTGCACAAGAATATCCCATAACCAATACAAAAATAAAAATTTTAAAAATATTACAAAATATAACCAAAGATCACTTTTGATCACCTTCATTTGGGTGATCGAAAGTAGTATGTTTTTATGTTTTTAAAATTTTTTGTTTAAGTTTTAGTTAAAGGGTTATTTTTTTGTTTTAATATATAATTTTTACAATAAGTTAAAAGTTTTGTTTCAATTTTTGGCTTCCAATGGCCATGATTTGTTTCTTTTTACAATAAATTAAAATCCATAACACCCAATAATTTTTTTTCTGTCAAATCTAACAATTTTTGAAAATAATTTTACAAAAATCCAATAACCAAACCAACACAAATAATACAAAATTTAACACATGCAATTAAAAAGTAAATTGACCTTAGTTATATTGTTAGTATTATTTTTATTGTTGTTGATATATAATTTATGCCTTCATCAAAAAACAATTTAATGAAAAATATCTAGTTTCAAAGTACAAATACAAAAAAAAAAAAGAAAACCTTACACAATTTTGATTCGAAAATAGAAATGAGATGAAAAGTCTTCCTCTGCTTAGTCTTCTCCTTTTCTCGTTCTCAGTATATACTTACATGAATCCCTCCTGTATGTTTATCTTTTATGCTGTAACATTGACAAATGACTGGACATTAACCAAACTTAGTTTAAATGTAGTTTTGCACGCTAGGATTTTGTCTTATAAAAGATGCATGTATTAGTAAACAATAATGGAAAAGACTAATATTTTAAAAGTTTTTCTAGTAAACAAGAATATTAGCTTAAGTATTGGGTGAAGTATTATAAAAACAACTTTGGACAATTTAATAGTTTGAAATTTGTGTACAATTGGACATAGAACATGAGCCATGGTTTGTTACATTTTCTTGTAAAGATGAATTTTGTTCATATTATAAGCTTTAAATATATAAATTATTCGAAGGGTTCAATATTAAAAAAGAAAATAAAGGAAAAAAACCTACTCAAACACAAAGTATTTTTCTTATTTATACGCTGTATTATTTTATATAACAAGGTATCATAGTAGCAGTGATGAGAGCATAACAATGCATAATGTATATATAAGTCAACATTTGGAGCATAAAGAGTTCAAAAGTGTTGTTTTTCTATCAAAATTCAAGGAATCTTGATTTATGTTAATCTTGCTCATTTTATGTTTGTAGGACTTATATTTGATCAATGAAAGCCCTTGACCAACTTATAGTGATGACGAAAAGAGTTTAGCAAGCAAAACAGCTTAAAAGACCCTTTTTCCTGAGACTCTAATGCTTAGTTGCCTAAAATTACATTTTTTCCCCTTAAACTTTATGGCCCAAGTGCCTAAAGAGAGATCCTAGGTGTCTAAAGGTTTAAAGCTTAGGCACTCATAATCTAAAGCTAAATGTTCTCATGAAAAACCTTCCAAAAGAGAGATCCAATCTTTAGCTTTATAATTCTCTTTCTAGAAATGGAAAAAAAGATTGCAAGTAAGGCTAAAGGCTCAACAAGGCATAAAGAATATCTTATCATGAAGTTTTATTGTAGTCTTTTCTTTAATTCCTAGGATGTTTTTTAAGGTTTAAGTTTATTCTTTAGATAAATACTTATTATTATTGGTTATGGTAATCTTAGAATCATTTCTCGTAACTTTGTATAAGATTATTCATATTTTTTTATATACAATTTGTTGGAATATGATTATTTATGATAACTTGTAAGAATGAATCTCAGTATAGTTGTTCTTTAATGAAAAGGTTTTCTCAAGACAAACAGTTTAGTTTTCATTATTTATCTTTGAAGTTCATATTTTTTGATTTTTTATTTAAGATGTGAAATGAAGAATTAAGTAATAAGTAAGAATCAAAGATTGGTGGCAATTAAATGGAATAATTAGGTAAATCTCGATGCCCTATTCTTTATTGTATTAATTTCTTTGCAATTCAATTATTGTTTATTTTAATTCTTTAGTAATAAAATTTGTTTCCTTTTGTTTTGATTTGTACTATAACTTTTAATTCTTGATAATTAGCTTTCCTGTGGATTCAATATTTTAGTCTATATTACACAAATCGCTTTACTTGTAGAGCATTTTGGGCGTGACAACAACAAAATTTGACACTGTTGTTAAAAAAGCCAAATGTCAGTAGTAAAGGTTTAGAAATTCATTTTTTTTTTAATTTTTTGTTTAGGCACTTGGGTGTATAGAACAATGTATAGTAGAATGGGTAGAATTTTGAGAAGATTGGAATTAGAACTAACATTAGAAGTTGAATTAGAATTAAATCATTCTTTTCATGAATTACTTTGTTATGAGGGATGAGCCATCATTAGATCAACCTTGAAAGACTACTTGTATCCCACTTGTGTAGCCATACCAACATGTATCATGTTTCCCTCTAATATGCCATAATTGGATTTTAAACTGGACATGATTCAACTTTTGCCCACTATTCATGGCCTTAAGAATGAAAATCCTTATGTTCATATTAGGGAGTTTAAGGAAATGGTGGCTATTTTTTATGGCCAATTGAATGCTTAAGATTTAGTTAAGTTGAAATTATTCTCCTTTTAATTAAAGGATGAAGTAAAGAGTTAGCTATACTCCTTGAGATCGAGATCTACAGGTATAATGGTGAAGATGAGTTAAGCATTCTTTATCAAATAGTTCCCCCATCATATGATCAGGATCCTTAAGAAGCAGATTTTGTCATTTATATAAAAGTTTGTGAAAAACTTTATTGAGTATAGAAATGATTTAAAGAGTTGTTATTGAGTATGGAAAAGATTTAAAGAGTTGTTAAACTTATGTCCATACGCTAGGCAAAAATTGGCATTTTATTAGCTACTTTTATGAAAGACTTACCATTAGAGAGCACCAATTTATAGAGATAATATGTAACAAAAAGTTTTTACACAAGATCTCCGATGATGCAATAGAATACTTGAACGAGTTAGTTGGTAAGGCTTATTCATGGATTGGACCTAGTGCTATCCATAGCATTAATAGGTCAAAACTGAGTGGTATCCACCATTTTAGAGAAGAGGATCAACTCAAGGCCCAAGCACTGCTTTAATTAGGGAGTTAAAAAATTTTAAAGATAAAAGAGGATCGATTGACTCAATTAATTGCTAAGATCAAAACTTAAGTTACTATTTTTATTTGTAAGAGAGTAGATCACATGGCTCAAGATTGTCCAACCCTTGGTGAGATGAGAGAGGTTATGAGGAACAATGTAATATTTTGGGAATGTTTAAAAAACCATACATATCGTACCCTAAGACATATAAAAACCATCCTAATTTCAGTTTGAAAGTTGGCTTTAGCTAGCCCACATGCCTCTTCAAGCTATGCAAAAACTAATATAATTCTTTAAAAGATATTCTCTAATCATTCATAGAAAAACAAGATAAGATTAAAAAAAAATTTGAAAGTGCGCTTACACAAATGATAGAAGAAAATAAGGAGATCAAACATTAAATTACTAAATTGACTAATACTCTTACTGTAGAAGAGCAAGGAAAATTCTCTTCACAGCCTCAATGTAATAACTTAAAAAGCTAACTAATGGCATAAGTTTCAACTATTGATTTATAAAATATTAAAGAAATAAAGTTCTTAGAATTGGAAGGAAGGTTCTAAAAAACAAAGATGAGATTTTTGAATACTTAAAATAAGTTAAATATAACTTACTTACTTTTGTTGCATGTGATTAAACAGGTATCAACATACGCTAAAGTGATTAAGAATCTATACACCATGAAGAGTATGTTTCATGTTAAAAAGACTACATTCGTGACCGAGTAAGTGAGTGTGATAATAGACCATAAAAACACTATCAAAGTATAAATTTCTAAGAAGCCCCACAATTTCTTATCAGATTAGAACATATGAGCTAAGCATTATTAGATTTAGGTGCAAGTATAAACATCATTCCTTATTTAGCTTATCTACACTTAGGTTTTAGAGAGATTAATCATGCATTTGTTATATTATAATTGGTTGATCGTTTTGAACACAAAAGGGACAATAGAAGATATACTTCAAATTGATATGTATTCCTTCTTAACTGACTTTTTAGTCTTGAACATGCAATAAATGATTGACACAGAATCAAAGATCTCACTCATCTTAGAGATACCTTTCTTAGTTATAACTAATGCTTTTTTTAATTATAGAAATAGTTGAAGCTATTTTTGGAAAGCATGATGAATACTATTAAACTTATAGGCTCATATTTACTTAAGAAAAAATACAAATGCATAATGACTCTAAATTCTTAAAGTATCTTATTTTTGATTAAGATTCTAAACATTTACTTTTTTTGGTTGTTGCTTGTGAAGTTTCTTTATCTATTTATGATAACCAGGATAATCAACAAAGATTTAAGCATCTATGCTTTAAGAAGTTGCATGAAAAGTGCAAACTTTTTATCATAAAGACTTCAAAAGTTAAACTATCTTCATTACTTATAGGTTTGAAACATGAATTCTTGGGATTAGATGATACCTTTCTCGTCACTATTTCATTTGAATTTAATGTTAAACATGATGAGAAATTAATTAATATTTCAAGAGAACACAAATTTGCACTAGGATGGACTATAGTTGACTTGAAGTGTATTTTTTCATTAATTTGTTCCCACAGAGTCTATATAGAAGAACAAACTCAACTTAGAGAAGATAATAAAAAAAGAGTTAGTCTTACAATAAAAGAAGTTGTCAAGAAAGAAATTTTCATATTGTTAGATGTAGGTATTATTTATCTAATTTTTGATAACAAATGAGTTAGCTGAAGATATAGGTATTATTTATCTAATTTTTGATAATAAATGAGTTAGTTTAACTTTAAATACTACTTAAGAAATTTGGGATAATTATGATGAAATATGAAAAAAGGTTGTGTATTCCTGCAAAGGTAGTAAGCTAGTAAAGTATGTGCAATAACTATAGGACAATGAATATGACCACTTGAAAAGACCATTTTTCGCTTTTAGTCATTAACAAAATTTTTGAATGTTTATCTGATGATTCTTTTTATTACTTTCTCAACGGGTATTAAGGTTATTTTCACATAAAGATAGTGATAAAGAATCAAGAAAAGAACACCTTTACATGCCCTTTTGATACTTATGCTTTTAGCATACATTTTAGTTTATGTAATGCACTATAGTTACTTTTCATTATTGCATGCTTAGTATCCAACGTTGCATGCTTAGTATTTTCTGATATCTTTTCAATGTGTCACTTGTCATCATTAGTGATTAAGATACTTATTTCTACAACTATTCCTTTTAGGTTTTGATATGCAGTTATGGTGTTTGCATAACATTTATAGACTAATGGACAAGTTGAATTAGCTAATAGAGAAATTAAGCAAATTTTGGAAAAAACGATCAATGACAACTATAAAGGTTAGTCCTTGTGAATTTTTGATGCACTTTGAGCATACCAGACTACTTACAAAACCATTTTTGGGACATCTCCATATCGACATGTCTATAGGAAAGCATGTCATGTACTCATTAAGTTAGAGCATAAGTTTTATTAGTGGTTAAAACTTTTAACTTTGATTTAAATACTGCAAGGCTTTAAAGAAAGTTACAATTGTAGGAGATAAAAAAGTTAAGAAATGATGCATAAGTTAAGAAATGATGCATGTGATAACTTAGGAATCTACAAGGTAAAATTAAAAGCAACTTATGATAAAGAAATTTTGAGGAAAAGTTGAGATCAAGATAGACAAGCTAACTTGTAGTAAAATAAGTATTTCCCAACGGAATTGTGGAGATTAAAGATCCAACTAATAGGTGAATTTGCAAGGTTAATGGGTAACATTCGAAGAGTTACATGAAATGTGTGGGCCATCCTGTGTCTTTTGAGGTGATTTAACTCATATTTCTTGATTATCAAAATTGAACATTTCATATTTCTTTTTATAAAAGAGGTTGTTTCATTTTCTTTTCTTTTATTTATTTTAAGTTTCTATTTTCTTTCTATTAATTATTATGTTTCTTTTCTCTAGCTAACATATAGAAACAATTATCATTCGAGATTCCATCGCCCAAGTCCTTTTTGTCCTTTGCTCTTTGATTTCATAGTTTACTTTTGAAATAGTGAGGACACTATCACATTTAGGTTGAGGGTGGTGGCATATGTGTGCACACATATATTTCAATTTATATTTGCATATGCTTACAAATATTGTTAATCCCATCTCTTGTTATGCATGAGCCTATTCATGATATGTTGATTGACTATTAATCAAAAATTTGTGAAATTATTGATACATGATTGCAAATTTATTTCTATTAGAGTCCAAAGATTCTATCGTGATTAATAATGATCGACTTTCAAAAAAACTCATTGTTGTGCTCAGTCTAAGCCTTGTGGTAATATTGTTAAAATGCATTCTTTTAAAATTCATACATTTTTTGTGAATGAATGGAGAGTGTGAGAAAACAAACATTTTAAACTTTAATTGATCACTTAATTTACTTTATAACACTTGATTATGTATGCCTTGCATGTGAAGAAATGACTTGGTTAATCTAGTAAAGCTATGTAGGTAGTTATTGCTACATTTTTTTAAGTGTTACAAAAGACCATATTTCATATTCTCTTTTTCTATCATTTAATTGCAAATTAATGCTTGTAAGTTGTCACAAGGAATGTTCATGATATAAAAAAATGAAAAAAATAAAAAATAAATTTTTTTTTTTAAATTCTTGTTTGCTTTATTACTTTATTTTATATTATAATAAAGAGATTCAGCTAGAAGAAGAAGTTATTTGGTTGTCGCACAAGAGGTAGAAGCTTAGTCATTATATTTTAGGTTAATAAATGAAATTTTGAGAGATGATTTTAGCAAGAAAAATTAAGTGTTTTGAACTTGTATTAATGCTCAATTTTAGTTTACGCGCTTGTCCTAAATCATTTAAGCCATTTTACTGAGTGCTTTGATTGTTTTTGGATCAGTGAAAGCCTTTCCCAATTAAATGGTAAACACACATTAGTGAGAAAATAGAGTTGATACTTTTTCACTTTTGATCGGTGTTAGGTTTGCCTTGTGTACACAGATACGAGGCTTTAGAAGTTATATACAAAATGAATCTTGTTAGCATCCGTGGTTTTTGACCAAATGGTTGTTTGAATTAAATATTTTTGCAAGTTTCTTTTACATTTTAACATTAAACCATGAACATTTTCATGCTATTGTTTCATTTGCATTGCTAGAGACTAGCAATAAGTTAGCTATAGGTTGTGATGAGCGCATAAAAAAACATAACTAAATTTACATTAATTGAGCATTTATAATATAAAGAGCTCAAATGTGGTATTTTTCTATTGAAATTCAATGAATGTCAATGTATATTAATCTTCCTCATTTTTGTGCATGTAGAACCTATATTTGTTTAATGGAAGACCCTAAACAACTTAGAGTGATGACCAAAGGAGTTTAGCATGCAAAACGGCCTAAAATGGCCTTTTTTTTTCCTAAGACTCCAGTGCCTAGATGCCCAAAATTGCATTTTTTCTTTAACTTCTAAGGCCTAGGTGCCCAACGAGAAAGTTTAGGTGCCTAAAAGTGTAGTAGTTAGGTATCCACCATTTAAAACTTAAGCACTTCAATGAAAAGGAAGACAGTGCCTAGGTACCTATAAGTAGTGCTCTGTTGTTTTGACGAACCCTAATTAGAATTTTACGCATCAATTTATCATTTTTGGGTTAGGTAAAAAAATGAGTTCATTCACATATTTTGAGGTTAACATTTGGAAGGAAAAACCTTCCAAAAGAAAGTTCAACTTTAACTTTCTCATTTTTCTTTCTAGAAATTTAGAAAACAGATTTCAAGAAGGGCTAAGGGTATAACATGTCATAGAGAATATCATATTATGAAGTTTTTTTTTTGTATTTTTTTAGTTGATTCTCAGGCAAATTTTAAGGTTTACATTTGTTCTTAAGATAAATACTTGTTATTATTAGTGATGGCTTGTGCAGAACAATGTGTACGATCAAAATATGATTTATCTCTCTTATATAATAAGAGTGATATTTTAATTTTTTTGATCAAGTAAGACTATAAAAATACATAGCCATATTCAAATAAATTAATAGGTAATGTTGACTTTATTTGATAGACTAAGTTTACTCAAGATATCAAAGACATATAAAATTAAACTACACGAGGGTGATACATGTTATGTCTTTTGTTCAATTAAGATAGTTGAGATAAAGAGATTGAATTATACGATAACATTGGTTATAGATAAAGTGATATCAAACTACTGACATTCTCGTCACTTAATAGTTACAATACATTATTAATACTGCTCATTACTTGTAATACAAAAATTAAATTTTAGTATTATTGCTAATGTTGTGAGAATATATTAGCCGCACATTAAGATCGAAAATAATAGTGAAATTAATTTGTAAAGATGAGCTTATGTATACATACCTACATACTTATGTATACATACATACATATATATATATATGCATATATATAATCCTAAATATATTTATAATTTATTAAATTAGTTAGGCATTGAATTTGACTACGTTTATAATATAAAGATTGAACTAAATTTTATAAGTACGTACTTTATTAAACATATTAAGTTTTAAAAGAAGACCCAACCTAACAGTTTAAGTTTAAACTAAAATTTTATAACAGTATTATAAATATATGATATTTGTGTTTAGTAGCGTGTATTCAGGATTTGTTTTGTGTGTTTACTTTTGAGAAAACAAAAATACATAAAACAATTGACACTTAATAACATAAAAACTAGTATTCCAAGTTGATTTTTGATCATGTGAATATTATAAAAATACAAAGACATTTAATCTGTATTTTTAATTTGATAAATTATCTAATATACAAGAATATACAAATCTACTGCATTACACACACACATACACACACACACCATAAAATATTAGGATTTATCTCATAGATTTTGAAAAAAATAAATTTTTAGTATTTTTTGTTGCGTATATATACTAGTTTGTTTACAATTGTGACTTAGACTAGGTCCGTAACCCGGATAAAAAACAGAGTTATAGTAGTTATGACATTTTTATGGGTAACAAATTGGTTTTGTGGAGTGCTAAAAAACAAAATGTGTAACTCGTTCAAGTAGAGAAGCCAAAGATTAGTCATCGACCTTGGCAAATAAGAGCTATATAGGTTGTGTATGCTTTTTTAAGAATTAGAGATTGTTCTTTTTTTATGTACAATACTTTAATTTGACTGTTGCTTTGGATTCAAACTAGGTTTTTATTCTAGGATAAAAGTATATTAAAGTGGATTATCAATTTGTTAGGGAAGAAATTGTACACAGAGATACTGAAGTCTATTATATTTCTACTAAAGAGCAATAGTGTTTAATATAAGAGACATTACCTTACAGTTTTAGTTCTTAGAGTCCAAACTAATGATCTGAATAATGCCTTTTAGTTGCAGGCGGTGTTAGCATATATTATGCATAAGACGACTAATCATGTAGCAGTACCAAAACGATTATGGATAATTAAAAGTTTCAACTTTCTATATAGTTGGAAACAAAGCACTAACCTTAGTTTTTTAGACTTCTTTGTAAAAAAAATTCTATTTATACTTTAAACTTATAAATATAATTCATTTGAAGGTGTAGATATTTAAAAAAAAAAACTACTCAAACAAAAAGTATCCATCTTGTTAATGACTGCATCATTTTATCTTACTGAATTCGCTATTAACATGTATTGTCCTACTTAGAATAATTGTAACATCTTAAATGACTAGTATATTTACATTTTCATTTCTGTATTATTTTCCTTTTTGTGAGAATAAAAGATCACAAAGTTTTTGTTATTATTGTGCTTTTGGTTGGTTGGATCTAAGTATTCAATGAATACATACGTTTTCACTTTTATGTTATTTTCCTTTTTTAAGATAATTGTTTGAATATTTCATTTTTTTTTGAGATTTGAACAAAAAAGAATATTGAGAAGATTGCAGCGTATAGGTTTGGATTTGGGGGTCGAAGGAGGCATAGAAGTTATTAAAGTATGTTTATTGGTGAAATAGGATGTGATGGCATATCAAATGATAGAGACTAGATAATGCCCTGCCAAGGATCTAATGGTGTTGCTTTTTAGAAAGAGAGTAAGTGGAGAGTTTGGGAATGGCAGAAAATTGATCTCTTATTATTAAAGTAATTTTTTGAAAAAATTTCAAAAATAATCTTATTTTACTTCATCTTTACCAATATAACCAACTCTAATATATTGTTACGAAAATAACTATTTTGGATAATTTTACCTTTTTAAATAAATCATATTTATAATTTTACCCTTAAAATTTTTTCATCTCATTACAATTTTCTTCACCTTACTTTACCTTTCTTCTTCGTTTTTAAACACAAATACGTATTGAATCTTGAATTTCAACAACCACAACAACAACAAAAGAGGTTAGTATTACTTTGCATTGTTAAATTTTATTTTATTGATGAATTTAAAAATAATTAAATGTGTGATTTAAATAAACCCCAAAATTATTGTTAATTTATATTAAATTATATTATGATTGCAAAAAATAATACTTAAAACATACAAATGTTATAAAATGTATGTGTAAACTGTAAAAAAAAGTGAATAAATTGGAAGATATTAAAATATTTTGGGTGAAAAATTAGCTGAAAACGATAAAAAATACAGAAACACAGCAAGAACGACGAAGACGTCCTGGTGCGTCCAACATGGCACGTGGGTCCAAGGGCTGGGCGCGATTTGGTTCTGGAACCACGCGTAAGGCGCGTGCCGCACACGCGCCCTAGCTTGGACCAGGGCGCAATCTGCCCTGGGCCCACGCGTCCTGGCGCGTGCCAGGACGTTTTCTTCTTTCTCTATTTTGTTAAATTTTATTTTTTTAATTATTATTAATTAATTATATTATTTAATAATTTAAATGTATAATTTTCTATATTATATTTATCTAAATTTTAGTTAAATAATTAAA
>CP135581.1:4111319-4267195 GCA_032401905.1 Swietenia macrophylla
ATAAAAAATTGTGTAAAGTAAATTAATTTAGTGATTGATATATTAATATAAAAAATTGTGTAAAATTAAAGTATTTTTAATTTTAATTTTATGTGTGTGTATATATATATATTTGGGTCATGCTATGGTACATTCTTCTATACAATATATACTTAGCACTTTTATCATCCCGCTCTTGTAATTTCTAACTCTCTAGTTTGTAGTTTTCAATTTATGAAAATTTAACCAAATTAAAAATAGATATTGTAACGCAAAAGTTGGATATTACAACTGAAAATTGGAATAGAGTAAATAAAACGCATGGAACAGCTGAAAAATAGAATTAAGTAAACAAAACATATAGTAAAGCTGAAGGCACCGTAGACTTCCCAAAATTATAATGCGGAAACTGCCCCTTGCTTCTACTGCAATTTGCAAGCCCAGCCCTGCGCTTAATGGGAAGAAGGAAGCGTGGCACAAAGTAGCCGTCGACAGTGGCCCAGTCGTTGTTTTGTTTTAGTCTAATTTTAGCGGGGACTAGTTTGAATAATAATAATAATAATAAAAAAATATAATTCTTTCAATAAAAATTAAACAAAACTACGATGTTTATTAATTGTGTTTGAAACTTTTGAAGAGTATAATTTGATACATATATGTTATTATTATTATTATTATTATTTCAACTAACTTAATATTAATAAAAACATAATAATTAACGGGCGAGAGAACTATACTTGGTTTATACTCCAACATTTATTAACCAATTATTCTTTCATTCTTTGGTTAAATAACTAACCCACATTAACAAATTATTGTTCCAATAGATTATTTGTTAATTTGTAGCAATTTGTTTTCTCTTGAATTAAATTGGTATTGCATGCAAATTTAAAGAACAAAAAATGCAGAGCTCCATTTATTTTGCCTAAAATTACTTAGGGCTTTGAATTCATGATCATGATAAATATTCCAACAGTTTATATACAACTAAACAAGGGAAGTTTAAAATATCATAGTTTGTAATAATGCATGCATCTAGTGTTTGTATAATATTTACTCAACTACCAACTTGTTATATTATTATTTTTAAACTAAATACATACGTGACATAATTTTGTAAGTTTATTGTATATGTTATGTGGAATGACAATGACTGAAAAATTTTAAATTTTCTAATTAAATAAATATACATAATGTAATTTGCTGATTTCTTTCAAAACAAGTGATCTACAAAATTAAAAGTTAAAACCATTGATTTTTGCATGAGAACTTAGCAAAAAAGTGCATCATAAATGATTTTAAAAAAATAATTTCAAGATTGTTACTGGAATATTTTAGGCGACAAAATCTTGATGTACTGCATACATAGTACTATAAAATTCTAATTTTTTTCTTTTTATAATCTTAAAAAAACTTTATTACATTTTTAATTATTGATGTATAATTAATAAATAAAGTAGAAAAATGACAAAAAGATTTTATATGTTCATTAAAGAATTTAAAATTATGATAAAAAATTAAAAAATTATAGCTTACCATTTTGTAATACTATAGTTCTTACATTTCGAATATCATTTCTACAACTAGTACAAAAAGGCCAGTGTTTATTAATTTTGTGGGTGATGGTTGTGGCGATTTTTATGTCATTGTTTTTCGACAATTAACGTAAATGATGATAGACAAAAGAATGGTGTCTAAGATAATCATGACAAATAACATAAATGATGATAGACAAAAATAATGGCGTTTAAGATAATCAAAAATTGACAATTACATAATTATTTTATACATTAACAACAAAATACTTTAAATAACTTGAGTATATGACATTGAAGGAGATTATAATTTAAAATATATTTTAATAGTCATCCATTTTGTGCCCATTTAGTAAATTTTAAAAATTAATTTATTAAAAAAGTGAACCAAGTTTATAAACAAGCAATTTCTAACCCATATAGCAAAGAAAATAAAAGACTTAAAGCTCATTGTAAGGCAATTGTAACTTAACTATTTTAAAAGGGGACATATGTCTTCATGTAGATGAAGTTAATATAAAAAATAAAGGGATAATCACTACTTAGTTACCTTAAGTAGATGCTTCGAAATGAGGACGACTAAAAGATACCTTTTTATTTAAAATAAAGAGTATGTTCAAAAAAGACAAATTTTCTTAATTATCAAACATATCATTGTTTCTCAATGAGAATTTATACTTAAGTATATAGATGCTAAAGAAAAAAAAGGAGAATTTATACTTAAGTTTTAGATAAGACTTATGAACACCCTTCGAAATCTTCGACTTGAATATGCAAAGAAAGTCTATATAAAAGAAAGAGAATAAGAAATTTTAAAGAACAATGCCAACAATGTCAACAAAGTCTTGCTTACATCCTACAGTTAAACATGAGAGGACGTTCATAAGAAAAAGGAGTAGTTTTCCTAGTTGAAAATCCAATATTACCTTTCAAAGGCAAAAATTCAATCATGAAAATAAGAGAAGTAACAATCAAGTCCTCAATCATCTACACTTGTACAAAAGAATGCTCTAAATGAGAGAGGATAGTTTAGAATTTTATACTTTTCTAATATGTGAGAAATAATATATTTAATGATTTTAAGAAACCATAAGTGCCTTGTGGCTTACACTTAGGCACTAGTACAAAAGACTCCAAAGTTAGTTAAATCAAGAGGTTCGATGTAAAAGCTTAAAATTCAACTAAAAATGGAAAGGAGAACTTAATTTGACTAAGAAAAAACTTTCTCTTTCAATTTTTTGAGAATACCTCTTTTTAAAATATAAATTTTCACAAAAAGTTAACCATGAAAGGATTTATACCAAAAAATACGCTAGCACTCTAAATCTTATTTTATTTTACTTGAGATTTATAATATTAATGAATCAACACAAGACACATGGATAGAGACCTGTGTCATCAATTTGAGCAAGAACTCACATTAATAGTTTTGCATTGTTTGTATTGGTAAGCATTAATTCTTAACATATTCGGCCCTACCTTGAAATCAAAAAGCAAAAAATGATAATGGAAACTGTGATTACTATGAAGTAGAAATTAATGATGAAAGTTCTATGATAAAAAAGAAGGCATATACTACAAATGTCAGAGATCACTTATTAAAGATTTGGAAAATGAAACTCTTCCTTTATGTTAACTAATCATTCTCATCCATAATGAATTAGGGTCGTTCGTTTGAAGAAGAAGACTCAATCACTTTGAATGACAATATGAAAATCTCAAACACTCACCTTTTGAGAAGTAAGTCAATGAATGACCCTTAAGCAAAAGGATCTAAGACATACATTAAATGAATGAAAAGCAAAGAAATAAGAACTTTAATCTTTAATACCAAGTGAATAGATTCGCCATAAGTATAAATAAGATGTTCAATAAAATGAACTAGGGATATATGTCTAAAAGAGAAGATTTAGCCACTTTGGATGCAATATTGCAAGCTCAAACAATCACTTTTTAAGGAATAGGTCAGTAGATGACCTTGAGCAAAAAGTTGTAAGACATAACTTAAATTAATGAAAAACAAGGCGTATGAGAATGATAGAGTAACCTCAAGAAAAAGCTTTGGTAGAAATTGACCCATTGGCTTTAACATATACTCTAATGCAACAAAAGTTGTTTAAACTTGGAACAAATGATAAAGCAGATAAGACCTCAAAACTTGATAGCAATCAAACTTGAACCATCTTTCATAGTAGATATTGTCTATTATTTCGAGTGGTTTTATTTGTCTCATATTAAACTCATAATCGAGTAAAAGAAACTATTGAGCACATTGAACATTTTCACTACTTGATGGAAGTACAAGGAGCTTTTCATGAAACCTATGCAGAAAATTTCATTTTATTTTATATGGAGTAAAAAAGAGATAGTTTTGATATTTAAGGTCTTATTTTATTTCTTTATTTTAGAGCACACTCGTGAATTCATTCTATACTTTAGTACTACAAGGTAGAAATGAGAACTCTTATATACTTATCGTTAGTCAAACAAAGAGAGCAAAAGTCTTTAAGGGATTGTATAAAGCGGTGATGTGCTAAAACAAAATAGATCGATGGCTTGAATTATGTAGTTGCCTTTTAAAGCATGATGGATAGACTTCTTCTTAATAAATGCACTTGATCACTCATTAAAAATCTTTCGCTCACTTATTTTCAGTTACTTGCAAGAGTAAAAAGATCAATAATAAATAGGTAGGAATAAGTGGGATTGATAAAAAGAGAAAAGAAAAAAATGAGAAGATATGATCATCATACTAAATAATTTAGTTAAACTATGTAGAATTTCTTAATAAGAGAGCCAATATAAGAAAATATATGTTATCCTTAACATATAACTCATTAGATGTAATATATATGAGTTAAATATCCTATATAACTAATTCTTTGTACAAATGAAAAACTAGTTACTATTGAGCCAACATTTACCTCATAAGAGACATATCTCAAGAAGAAATCTAAAAGAAATATTATCACTTTCTCAAAGATTTTGGTCATAATACCTTATATTGGTTTAATTTAAACATAAATTAAAAATTTAGAGAGACAAGGTCATTTGCAAAAGTTCTTAAAAGATTGATAGACTTGGATAATCGTAAAGAAAATTAAATGAAGTCTTTTAGAAAGGTTAAAAAAAAAAGTTAAAATGTCATGATAGTGAGAAAAACATGTCTGATGTCAATATCATCTTTAATGACCAGTTACAAGAGATTCAAACAATAGGAGAAGAATTCTAACCAATAAAATATGATATGAGCCTCTAGTGGCAAAGGTTAATTTAACCAAACATGCCTCATCCAAGGCTTGAAAAAAGAGACATTTTTATTACCTTTCTTTTAAGACATTATTAGAGAACTTCGTCATCAATAATGGAAGTCAATTGATATATTATTTTTTCAGCCTTTGAAATGACTGGACGGATAAGTCAAATGTAATAGAATCCCACATTAGGTAGAAAAAGGGTATTTTTGAGTTTTATAAGGGTGAGTTCTGCACACTCTAATAGACATTTTTTGATAAAAAGATAATGGCCCAGTGCATGACAAGTGGGATTAGAGCTAAAACCATTCCAATTCTAATATTTTAGCCAAACATTCATGCATAATGAATGCATTTGTGAAGGGTCTATAAGTTTCTAGGTAGAGCAAAACATGCGTGCAAGTAGTCTTATTGTGATAAGGGCGTTACAAGATTGAGTGAGAGAGAATATGATAGAATGTTATATTGGATAGGAAAGATGTATCCTTAGTTTAATAAAGATAGATTCTATATACTCTAATGGACATGTTTTTTGGGGAGAAAGTAATAACCTAACTTGTGACATAAAACTATAATCTTATGCTTTACCTTTTAAGGGTTTCATGGAGGAACCGTTATAAGAAATGTGGAACTCTATATTGCATTTGGAGAAATCTTGACTAAGGTAACTTGAATGTTGAAATTTAAAGTGGTTAACCACTCTATTTCTTAGATTACCGTCCTTGGAGGTCTAACTATCTTTACTTATTTTGTGTTACTCCTTAAATGTATTATTTTACTTTGAAGTTACCAATTCAAGCGTAGATTAGTGATATTAATGATGATTAAGGGCAAGTGTGTGAGTGTTATGAAGAGACATTTAATAAAGAAAATAAGACCATGCAAATTACAAGCCTTTAGTTAAGGACAACGCATCTACTCAGCAAATGAATAGATGAATTTTCACACAGTGGAAAGATAAAAAGAATGATTGAAATTAACTCCTAGCTCTCTACTTAATTAAAAGAAAAGCTTATCTTGTTTGTCGATGAGCATTTTGATAATTTTGCTTAGAGTTATGAAGACATAACAAGAATTAGTTTTAAGGTCATATCCTACCACCTTAATATAAAATTAAAGTTTAAGACAATCATGTAAAATAGAAGAAGCCTATGTCATGGTAAAAGAAGAGTTTGATAAACTTAAAAAGATTAGTTTCACCAATATGGTCATGTTTAAAAAAGCTAACAGAAAGTGAAGAATGTTTATTAATTTTTAACCTGAATTAAGCTTGTTTGAAGGTTAATTTTCTATTCTTTGATCGACTAGCTTGTAGATTCAACATTAGGTCAAGGCCTACTTAGATTTATAGATGAATATGTAGGGTATAACCAAACTAGAATGTATGAATCTAATCACGAGAAAATTATTTTTATAACTAACTAAGCCTTATTTATTACAAAGTTATGCCATTTGGCTCTAAAAATGTTAGACCAACCTACAAAAATTTGTAAAAAAAATATTCATAAAAGAAAAAAAATCCACTTAAAATTAGATGATTTTGTTCCTAAGTCAAGTAAAGAATCATAAGCAAAAACAAGTTAATACCACATTATGGTCAGGGGTGCGCATAGGTTCCTCATCAAACCAAAATTGCAAGGAAATAAGTGGGTTTGTTTAGTTTTGGAACCAAAATGGATTCTTTTAGCGTCAGCTTTAGTTTTAAGAGCAAACATCTTATTTATTTATTTATTTTGAATCGGTTATTGGCTCTATAAGATTTGGAATTAGAACCAAAATAATGAATTAGTTTTTTAACAAAATATATCCTGAGGTAACCCAAACCAACTTAAACCCTACTTGATTTGAAAAAACAAAAACAAAAGAAAATAGAACAAACTTAAATTTAATCGTGAAATAACCTTATTTTCTTCATTTTCATTTTTCATTTCTTCCAAACTGCAATTTTAACCCTTTTCAAGAATGATTTCTTTCAATTTTTGCTTCTTTCTAGAATAACTTCTTGCATGATCAATGTGAATTTGACTTAGAAGGCATTTGTTAATATAAGTTTATGAAAACCTAACTCTTTCCTTTTTCTCTCTTCCTCTAACTTTTGTATGTGAAATTTTAGGTTTAGATCTTTGTTTTCTATATGTATGTTTGTATTCACATTATTTTGAAAGCTATGAAAGCTAATTTATGGTGTATGTATTGTTGTTGTTTGGTTTGCAAATTTCTGGGATTGGATTTTTGTTTTTGGGTATACCCAAGCAACGAAGGTAGAAACTATACAAGCTCAAGTCATTAGATTAAAACACAAAAATAAGCCAAAATTATTTCAAGCAAAAAATTAAAAATATGGTTTATAAAATACAAAATCGCAATGCATTGATGAAGATAAGGTATTTTAGTTTGGAATAACATTATCTATGAAAGTTAATAGATACACATTCGTTAGAGTGGTAAAGAATCTCAAGTTTATTGTGATTGCTTTTAGGGGAACCCAAGAGTAAATGTATTGATTTTCTTGTTTAGTATTTTAATTTTTGTTGAACAAGGTATTTGATGTGGGTTATTCACAAATCAAGTAAACAACTATAGATGATGTTTATGATTTTCTTCATAAATTCTACTGCTTGGTATGTAATCCAATTACATAAGGATGACAATGGGGTAGGATGGGAAAGGGGAGGCATACTCCATTCGCCACCCTGTTTTGTATTTAATGGGATGGGGGTAGAAAATCCTTATGAGGAATGAGTTCTCCATTCTTACATAAATTTCTCACTTGATATTATTTTATAAATTAATTTAGTAATATGGCAATTTTTAATTAATTTTACAAAAATATCAACAGCATATTATAAAATTATTTTAAATAAAAATAATCATTATAAGATATTAAACAACACCTTTAAATAAAAATTAACTTTTCTGTTTTTTTTATTCTTTTTATCAAAGGTAGATAAGATGGATACTTAACTTCTACAATAAATATTATGAATAGTTCCTTATAAGATGGATAATACTTCACTCTTAAAATAAATATTAAATATCATGGACATAGTTCGTTAATATTGAATAAAAAAATTAATTAAAATTTAATTAAATGTGTAATTAATAATTTCATACATTAATTTCAATGCATATCCAATCTTAAGTAGACATCAAGGCCTCCTATGTCTTAGGATGCAATCTACTATAATATGGATTTATAAATTTTTCATTAGTACTAAAAATTAGTACAAATATAACTATAGATATAAGAATGGCTAAAATATCTTTCGCAATAGTATGCAAAGTAGGATATTCAAACTCATTTACTTTATACCAAGCCAATATATCAAAGTTAGAAGTTTTAGATAAGATAGGTTCTTCTAAATATTGGTCTAACTTTGATTTAACATACTCATTACTAGTGGTATTGCAAATAAATAAGTCAAATGATAACAAATGTTCTACCTTTCTTGCGTAAACAAAATTTGACTCTAAAAGTGAAGCAATTAAAGTTTAATGAATTTTTCTCTTTATTTTGTACTTCAATTGATGTTCTTTCACCAATTTATAACAAGTCATACGAATATTCTCAATTTTAACTAAAAGTTTAGTTTCATAAATTTTAAAATATAAACTCCAACAACTCATCTGAAATCTTAGGCCTAAGATAATATTTTAGAAGGCATATTCGTATTATGATTCTTAACAACCAGTCTTTTTTAGAAGACAAATATTTATATTATGATTCACTCTGTTTTGAATAAGGGAAAGCATATTTGTTTTTGCAACCAAGAGATGACTTTTTCTTCCTTTGGATGTTTATATGGCGAGCAATTTTAGCCAAATTTTCTTCTTATTTTGGTGTCGTTATCTAATAAGCAACACTATTTTAAATCCTCTCAATACTATCACCAATTACATCTAATCCTTCCTTCACAATCAAATTCAAAACATGTACACAATAATACATCTGAAAAAATTTACCTCTAAATAATAATGAATTGCCATACAACTTCTTGACAAGATAATCAATCATAACATTATTATTACTATAGTTGTCTATAGTTTAAGTAGAAAGGTTTCTGTTAATATTTTAATCTAATAAACACTCTATCAATACATAAGTAAGTACAACATAAGTATGCAAACATGGTATGTATATAAACCTAATACAAAATAATAAATAATTAAAACTAAATATTATAAACTATATGGAATACAACAAAACTTGCAAATATAAACATATTTGAAAATAAATTTCATGTTATAAAAAGAACTTTATAGTTTGACTTTGCAATGTCCAAGAATTATTTGTGAAATGTATTGTGACAATCATGAATCTCTTTTTTTTATAATTAGAAGTCTACATATCAGTAATAATAACAATTCTGCTTTGATTACTTTCTAAGGAATTTATTGTTTTAACATTCTCATAATCATATATCTTTAAGATATCATTCTTAATTGTGTTATGGGAAATCATCTTAAATAATGGTTGGCCAAAATTAACAAATCTTCTAAATCTAACATGTTCAACCATACGAAGATTAGATAATGATGTTACTAATGAAGTTATAACTAGCAAGCTAATCAAAATTATTGTAAATAGGTTGTAACTTTTGTAATTCTTATTCATAAATTTAATAAGATTATATTTTTTTCTTTAAATATATATTCACAATAATTCATCTTATATTTTCACAAGATAAAGCTCGACGAATTACATAATATTAATAAGATTATGATGAGATCATGATAATGAGACTATTTAATAGATGTATCATCCTTTAAATTATTCCTAATTATAAGACTATAGGGTAGATCACCTAAAGTACTACCAAAATTGGTATATATCTTGCATGCCTATTAATAGGCGAATATCATAGTCACTTATGTAGAGACAGTAATACCAGTATGTAGATGCTCATTAAAGAATGAATTTACTAAATTAACCAACTATAAGAACATATAAATGGTAGTCTTACTTTGTCAATTGAGAGTTCTTGGCAGCAAAGTACTAATAATCCTTTGACTTCAGACATCATAGTCATGTTATATGAGGATTATCATTCTTAGATGCTATTAAATGAATATGTGTAGGTTTACAAGATGTGATTTATAATTCTTTATAAGAAAAGGTAATGCTATATATGAATTGAAACTCTAAGAGTCTTTGGCCAAAGTAAGGTATGAATTAATACAAAGTTATTATTGTCACCCATCAAGTTATAAACTCAATATTCACATATATAGTATCGGATATTAATGTTTGATAATCTATCAGACTTCTAGTCTGGTAGGAGTATTAGATGACATTATGATTTAATAGTAAATTTCAATTGAAATGTTTAATCATTTCATTATGATATAAGTGCCATGATATATTGTTAGATGTCAATAATGATTTACGGGTAAAATTATCTTCTTATATTAGAAGATGTATCTAATTAAAAGAGTTTAATTAATGGCAGAAGATTCATTTCTATGCTTACCATCATCTTCCTAATAAACCTATAAGGTCGCACACAAACAATGAATGCATCATTGATTGAATTTTGAATGCAAAGTAACCTAGCACTTGCATTAAAGCCAAATGATGTCTTACAGCAAAACTCATAATTAATTTTATTTTTTGATACAATGTTAGGACATTAAATATCTTAAGATAAAAAGTTGTACTAATTAGATAATACTAAAAGATAAGTGTTGTCTTATATTAAGATAAATAGTTATTTTAAAATATAATATCTTAAAATATTTAAAATTCAAATTGTTTGCATTTAAATAAATAAATATATTTTAACATTATCCAAACTATTATCTTTTTATTTAAAATTAAAATTTTATCATCATTATCTCTTTTCTTTTAAATTTTAAATTTTTATTTATTTAAAAAAAATGATAAGAGTTATTACAAAGAGATGGATATATTATTACTTTTACTTTTATATGAAGTGAGTTTAGATAAAAATAAAAATTAAAAGAAAGAAAAATACAAGTTGTTTTCTTTTTAACCGATAGTGATTTTGAGTGTTAAAATCACCATTTGAAGAAAACAAAAGGTGCTATTTATTGGCGTGAATTGATATAAAGGGTGGATGACACCTCAAATACTTCAAAGAAACCAAAATCAACAAATGGTGGAGTGGAAACCAAGTTATATGATTACTCTAAGTAATTTTTCTACTTCCTTATATTTTTCTATACTTGTTAATTTTTATTTCTGAAATTTCATAAATAATGTGTTATGCAATAAATCTAATTTAGGGTTTCTCATCTTGTTTGATTTTTATTAAATTTTTGCTACTTATGTATTTCGAGATACCCAACGGTGTTATTAGAATATTGCTTGATACTGGTTTAGATATCAAAATATTTAGTGAAAAAACTTACAAAAGAGTTATAATATAAATATATTTTTTACACCTTTATTGTTATAGTTTTGGACATATGATTTGATCATATGATTTTTTGTGCTGTTAGCTTTGTGAAGATATATTATGTGCTTAATTTGGTTAAGTATTTGATTTTTTATGATTTTTTTGAATGATTAATGGTTAGTTTATGAAATTGTCAGAAAAGTGATAGGTTTTTGTTAATTTGCCCTTAATAATTTAATACTTAATTAAATTTCAAAAAAATTAATTATTAATTTATTTATAGAAATTCAAGGGTCAGATTAATATGACAGTATTTAAGTTTAATTAATAAAATTATTATACCAAAATTTAAAGCAAAAGTTACAAGTGTAGTTAATGTTATTATCAACACATGATGATTAATATTTTTAATTGACTTTATAGGCATAGTTGGTCAAGGGCTTATGCAACATTTTGGATTGTATGTTTAATTTTGGGATTAAATAGGATTTGTAACCTCGTTTTACTGTCATTCTATTGTAATTTTTCTTCTCTTCAAATGTATTCCTTTTGGACTTGATCTAAGGTTTTTTTTCTTATGTTTTGTAATTTCAAAGATATGGGGACCTAATAAAAAGAAGCTGAATAGTTGAAGAGTAGTATTAAAATTTAATTCATAAGGTTAAGTTTTCATAATTAGGCTTATAGTTGCACAACTAGGTGTGACCTAGGGAGTCGCTGAGGCTTGGTGACTTGCAAGCCCATGACCATGCATATATATATATATATATTTGTTATTTATATTCATAATATATGTATAAATTCATATACAATATGAATTGTTAATTGGATTAATCTAAGATGAATCCAAATAATAACATTAATGGGCTAAGAAAAACCTATTTTTAAAAGTTAAGTGGAAAATGTAATGTATTGAGAATTCATACATAGCCTACCCACATTTGTGAGTGAATTAGATTTGTATCTTGAGATGGGTTGTTGTTAGGTATTGTATGAGGTCTATCTTCAAAAAAAGGATCCATGAAACTTGTTAAAGATATGATGAGACATGTGTGAAGGATTGTTATTTCTTAGGTTAAGCTTTTCATAAGTGTTACTTAGGGAATCCATTGCATATCAATAAATGTTGGGTTCATTTAAACATAGTTATCATGGTTATTGTTAAGCTTTCCTTGAGGTGATGATGAAATGTAGGTTAAAATTATATTAGAAGTTGCATATGATGTAATTAATAAAGAGTTATCTACGTACTAAATTATGTTAATTATTGCCAAGTTTCCCTATGGCTGTGACACATAAGCGTTGTAACATATAAACTAGTGAGGACTTTAATACCTATTAGGAATTCAATAACTGGAATCTTTAGAGCTAATGTATAGGTTGGGGTTCAAAAAAAAAAAAACATGATACCTTAAGAAAGAAGTCCATTTCTTAATGTAATTAATTATGATGATAATATACTAACAAATTCTTTTCTTCATACTTAAATTAAAAAAACTGGTAGCATTATCCATAAAAAAAAACATATTTGAATATAATAAATTAATGGGGCTTAACTATAACAATTAGTATATAAATCTTAAGATTGTTCTTAAAGTTAAGAAAATCAGTTATATCCTTGAGATTCGTTGTTTAGAAAAGGTTTCCAAGAATGCTATTAAGGTTAAAAAGACCAATCATAAAAATTGTAGTGATGATGAAGAAACGATTTATTGTCTTATGGTAACCTCAACAAATAATAAGTTACAAAATCAATATGAGAAAATGGGTATGAATTATATTATACTTTCAAGAATTATTTCATTAAAACAATAGGGCAGTTCGATGTGAAATATTGAAAGCCTTATATAAGGCAAGAATGGTTGAAGGTAATTTAGTCAACACCGATGTGCTTAAGATGATCAAAATAATGATCAACTTAAGCAACTGGATTTTATTATAGATGAAGGTCTTATTATAAATCTTATTCTTCAATCGTTTCCTAATTCATTCTCATATTTCATTTCGAACTTTAACATAAAAAAGTTGAAGGTTACTCTATCTTAGCTTCTAAACATATTGAAATCAGTTGAGCAGGAAATTATAAAAATGAACTTTTAGACTTGTTAGTTGGTTGGTGGTTCTTCTAAATCTAAGAAGGGTAAAGGAAAGTCTAAAATGATGAAATTACTTAAGGAAAAGAAGGTTATTGATAAGAGCAAGTAAAGGCCAATGACAAGGAAACTTTCTTCCATTATTAAAAAAAAAAGAAAAAGGTCACTAAAAGTGAAAATACAAAGAATACTTGGATGAAATTTGCAAACTAAAGCAAAATGATGCTTTAAAAGGTATGCTCGTGATCAAAGCCAATTTTTCATTAAATAATAGTTCTTCTTGGGTATTAGATACTAGTTGTCTGACTTAAATGTGTAATAATTTATGTTAGTAAATAAATGATCATTGAGAAAATGAAATATAGACTTGTAAGTAAGAAATGGAACAACCATTGTTACATTAGTTATTGGGGATGTCATGTTTTTTTTACCCAGGTAGGGAACGAACTTTTACATGATTTTGTTTTCATGTTCTAGACATTGTTAGGAATATAATTTCTATTTCTAGGTTAAGTACTTATGGTTTTGAATTGTGTTTTAAGAACAATGGTTGCTATCTATTTTCATATAAAGAGTTATTTCGTTTTAGTACTTTATGCAATGGTTTGTATTATTTGCATATCTCTAATAATGTTTATAATATTGGTCTAACTAATAAAAGAAAATAAGAAGAGTCTAAATTAACATACTTATGTTAATATCGCCTTGGTTATATCAGTGACAAAAGAATTAACAAGTTACACTAAGAAGGCCACTTAAATCCATTTGATTTGAAATTATATGGGACTTTATAAGTCTTGTCTCATGAATAAAATGATTCAATCCCATTTTATTGGAAAAAGATAAATGGCTTTAGAGGTTTGGGCATTAATACATAGTGATGTATATAGGCCAATGATAATACAAGCTAAGGGTGGCTACTTATACTTCATTAGTTTTATTGATAATTACTTTAGGTGTAAATATTGTTTACTTAATAAAGTATAAATTTGAGGCCCTTAAGTATGTTAAATAGTACAAAAATAAAGTGAAAAAAAACTAGTAAGAGTATTAAAACTTCTTGATCATATCGAGAAGAAGAATATTTAAGCCATGAATTTTTAGATTATCTTAACAAAAATAGTATTCTATCCCAATGGATGCCTCTTTTTACATTACAACTCAATAGAATAACTTAAAGGAGGAAAAACACAATATTGGATATGTTACAGTCGATTATAAACTTTGCATCATTTTTATTATCTTTCTAGGGTTATGCTTTATAAACAACTATGTGCCTTTTAAATAAGGTGTAAACTAAATATGTAAGTTCAACACCATATAAAGTATGGAATGAGAAAAGATCACCTGTTAAAAATTTTCTTAAGAAAGAGTTTCTTAAAAGAAATAGCACTTGAAATAAAATTAATCTTGAAGTAGTTCAAGATTAATCGGTAGCAATTACAGATGAAGTAGAACATATTACAAAATCTTTAAACATTATTTTATTAGTCTATAAGAAATTTCAAACCAATTAAGAGATATATTAGATATCTTAGAGAGGACAATTAGGAAATTCTACTCATAAATGATAAAGACTTATAGACTTACGATGAGGCAATAAACAGTATCGACTTAGAGATATGGTTTGAAGCTATGAAATTCAAGATGGATTCTATGCACTCAAACCAAGTTTGGATCTTGATAGATGCATTTGAAGGCTTAAAACCTATAGCTTACAAATATGTCTTTAAAAGAAAGATTAGAGTAGATGTTGAGGTTAAAACCTATAAAGTTAAACTAGTAGTTAAAGATTTTTATTAGAAATAAGGTATTGATTATGATGAAATCTTTTCACTAGTTACCATGCTTAAATTTATTAAGATTTTATTGGTGATAATTGCACACTGACTTTGAAATTTGATAGATGGATGTAAAAGTAGTTCTTAATAAAAATCTAATTGAGAATCTGTACATCATATAGCCTAGGTGTTTCATAATTATTAACGGGCTGAAGAATGTTGTAAGCTTAACAAGTCTATTTATAGGTTTAAACAAGCTTTTTGTAACTAGAACATCCAATTTAATGAGACAATCAACTTATTTAATTTAATAAAAAATGTAGATGAGCCATATGTTTATAAAAAGACTACTAAGAGTAAGTTTTCTTGATCTTGTATGTTGACAACATATTAGTGATTGGTAATAATATAGGGATGTTGTACTTACTTAAAGTATAGATGTCAAAGAGCTTCTCCATGAAGGATTTTGGTAAAGCATCTTGTATTTTAGAAATAAAGATTTATAGAGATAAATCTTATAGGATGTTAGACTTGACCTAATCAATATATATAGATAAAGTATTAAAATGATTTAACATAAATAATTTCAAGAGAGAACTCAGACAAATGATCAAGTAATTTGACTCTCTAAGAAACAGTCCCCAAATACTTATGAAGAGAGAGCACATATGAATAAGATAACACATGTGTCAATTATTAGATTTATTATGTATATTATGTTATGTATGAGATTTGATATACCTTATGTTGTAAGTGTTACAAGTGGATATCACACCAATCTAAGTGAAAAATACTAGAAAGTAGTGAAAATTATTCTAAAGTACTGAAGAACAATTAAGAATATGTTCATCATATATGGAGGAGGAGACTTAAAGCTTCAGGGTTTACAAACTTAAGTTTTCAGTCAAATATTAATTATAGCAAATATAACTATAGATTTGTATTTGTGCTCAATAATGGAGCAATAAGTTAGGGGAGTTTTAACCAAGATATCATTGTAGAATATATTGCTACATCTAAAACTGCTAAGGAATTGTTTGGATGAAAAAGTTCATTATTAAACTTAAAGTGGTTCCATTCATTGTTGTTCTAGTCCTAATATACTGTGACAATAATGGAGCTATAGCTCAAGCCAAAGAACCAAAATCTTATCATATGTCTAAATATATTCTATGAAGATGTCACATAATTAAAGAGATTATTGATTAATGATATAAAGATTGAAAGAGTGTGAACTGATAATAGCATAGTAGATTTATTTTCTAAAGCCCTTTAACAAAAATTATTCGAGAAACATCTTGAGAAGATAGGTATATTGTATAAGGGTAATTGGCTTTAGGTTTAGTAGGAGTTGATAGAGTTGTAACCGACAAGTTAATCAAAATTATTGTAATTAGATTGTAACTTTTATAAATCTTATTTATAAATATAATAAGATTATATTTTTTCTATATATATATATATATGTATGTATATTGGCAAATAATTCATCTTATATTTTTACTAGATAAAGTTTGACAAATTATGCAATATTGATTAAATCATGATGGGATCATGATAATAAGACTATTTAACATTTGTATCATCTTTTAAATTATTTCTGGTTATAGGACTATAGAGTAGGGTACCTATAGTACCGTTAAGATTGGTACATATTTTACATGTTTATTAAGAGAATGATGGTGGTATTAGTATATACCCTAAATTTAATAGTATTTTAAATGTTTTACACATTTGTATTATGATATTTTGATTTATATATATCATTTAATTATTTCATTATTACATATCTGTGTATTTAATAAATATAATAATACTATTAGAATAACAAGTTCAATTAGTTGATACTATTTTTAAATGTCTCTAGTCAAGCTTGTTTGTAAACAGGATAACAATAATACATAAAGACTAATATATATAATATTTAATAATAACATGTGTATATTATGATATGATATATTAAGTTAACACATGGATACAAGTTAGTCAACTAATATATTAGACCAATCCATTATGAGTGTCATAAGTGATTCTCATAGTAATAATGGTATATGTAATTCTTGAATTTGAAATCACCATAGTTCTCAACATAGAAAATGATATATTTTGACATTTTTAAACGTCATTTGTAACAACATAGACTATAGAAAGAAATAATCAAATATGTCATAATTCGTGTAGAGTGTTGTGTGTAATTAATATAGGCTTGGTCCTTTTTATATAATAGGAATAATATTTTGAGTCTTTTGATTGAGTGAGATTTTCAAAAATACATGACCATACTCAAATACTTTAGTATGTGATATTAACTTCATTTAATAGAATAAATTTACTCAAAATATCAAAAAAAAATATAAAATTGAACTATAAGAGGATAACATATTTTATGTTTCGTGTTCAATTAAAATATTTAGGATAAAAGAATTGAATTATACGGTAACATAAATTACAGATAAGGTGATGTTAAACTACTAACATTTTTGTTACTTAGGTAGTTATGATATATTTTTAGACGTCGCTCATTACTTGTAACACTACAACTAGATTTTAGTATTATTGATAGTGTAACAAAAATCTATTGGGTCACACATTAAAATTGATAATATATATATATATATATATAGATATAATTTTAAATGGATTTAAAATATGTTGAACTATTTGGGTATTAATTTTAACTAAACTTATTATGTAAAAATTAGACTAAATTTATTAGCTCCAATTTTACTAAATAGATTAAGTTTTATAAGAAAGTTCGACTATCAAAATTAAAGATTTAAAATAGTAATATAAATATGTGATATCTATATTTTTTAAGAATATACTTAGAGTTGGTTTTTACATTTTTACTCTTAAAAAGAGAGGAACGCACAAAATATCACGCAATTAAAATTATATAAGTTAACAGTCTAATTAAATTCCTGATCATATGGATACCATAGAGACAAAGAGGTAAATGATCTATGTTTGTAGTTTGACAAAGATCATGTAGTTAGAGATATGTACGTATTTACTACATTAATATATATATATACATGTATATATGACAACATTAGAGTTTATTGCATGAATTTTGTAAAGCAAACTATTTATTTTGTGTAATTTTGTTACTATTTATATACTGGGTTGCTAACAGATATATCTTATAGCTACTTATGTAGAAACATTAATGCAAATGTGTCAGTGCTCATTAGAGAATGAGTTCACTAAATTGACCAATTACAAGAACATTTAAATAATAGTCTTATTTTGTCAATTGAGAGTTCTTTGTAGTAATAGTACTAGTGATCTTTTGACTTGAGATATTATAGTCATTTTATATGAGAATCATCATGCTTATATGCCACTAAAAGAAATTTAAAAGTTACGGGTTCTTAATAAGATGATTGTTAAGTTAGATTTGAATCACATAAAGATATATAGGTGTATGAGATGGGATTTATCATCTTTTGTAAGAAAACAAAATTTATATTTGAATTGATAATGTTATAACTCTAAGAGTTTTTGGCCAAAGTAGGGTGTGAGTTTGACCAATTGGCTTGGACACCACCTTTCTTTAACAAAGAATTATTATTGTTACCCATCAAGTTATGAACTGTACAATCATATACATAATATTGGATATTAAGGATTTGAAATAGATCATAATCTTAGTCCAGTAAGAGTATCATCTAACTAGTGTTAAGTTTCTTACTGCTGAGTAAAGGCAATGCTCATAATGATTAGAAAACGAAAACCTTTTTTTCCATTTCTAGGACATGGCTTTTGGTGAATTTTTAAATTGTTTTGAGTGGTTTTAAATACAACAAAGCAAATAAAAAAATACATTGCATGGGGATGCATCGTTTGTGATGAAACGACATAACCAATAAACAAAAAAAAAAAGGGTTCGCTGCCGCATGTTATTTCTTGAGTTTAATATATATTGGTTTCCTATTTGTTGTTTATATTATTTTTTGTGGCATGTACATAATATAATGTCCTTAAAAATGCAACAATTAGTATAATGAAGTAAATGAATATTTTGTTAATATGAATGAATTTCGTTACATTAATTTTTCTAAGTGTTGCATTTTACGAAATTCAACTTTAATTATTCAATGTTATTATAAATAATGAACAAGCTGACATTTTAAAAGTTCATATTTGAAATTGCAATACGCTTTATTTTCTTCTATAATAATCAATTGCGTACAAAATAATATATATTATTGCTAGGAGCGGTCAATTTTGTAATATTAAATTTATTAATAGTATAAGTATGGTTGAAAAAATAAAAAATTTTCTAAAAATTCAATGATATTTTCATAAATTAATAAAGGTTAAGTATCTATTAAAGAGGTTTTGGTAATAAAATGTCAACCCCATTATGAGTTTAAGGAGAGTTTGTCATCCGATTTGTTATAATCTCAAATTGAATCAAAATTAATAATCAATAGCATTTAAACATGGTAAGTATTCTATTAAATATGATTGATGCCTATTTTAATCACTTTTAATCACAATATTAGGGTAAGATGAAAGGAAAAAAGTTTTGAATCTCGACAATGGGAGAATCTTTAAAATTTAACATCCACGATAAAATCCAAACTTTCATATTTGTCTTCCAACTATTGTGAACAAGTTGAATTGGGGTAATATTAAAAGCAAAGGATGGAAGGTATACGAGCCTTAACATTTGTAACCATTTCAGAAGGATGACTAAATTATGTGTCCTTGGCCAACAAATTCTAAGATTGATGGTTCAAGTGATTTATCAACGATTCTTAGAAATTCTGAACCATTGCAGCCTTATGGAACTGAATTGATACTATGTTATATGAGATTATCATCGCCTTCATTCTCATCTTCACCCTTAAGAAGAAAAGTGGTTGCCTGGGACCTACTATTATTACTTGTCCTAAATTAGGTAGGATTGGAAAAATTATCTACAGGTCCTGCCCTGTTCGGGACTCGTATTGAAATGATTTCTTCTTTGAATTTGAAAATGGGACGGAGGTGGTGATATATCCCATTCCTATTCCTGCTTCGCCTTTTCATTTTATACTATTGATATATTTAAAATTAAAATTAAAATAATATATATAATTAAAATTATTTTTTATCAACTAAAAACTTATCAAAATAATAATATAATAATTAATTTATATTAAATTAAATGATCAATAATAAGTATTGAGTTAAATTTTAATATGTTAATACAAGATTAACAAAGGAAAAAACTCTCTTGAGATTTTGTTTTCTTATTTACCAAACAAATATTTTTTTTAGAAATAATAAGAAGATTTAATATTTTTTTTACGAATATTACCAAAAAAATTTAATAAAACTGTAAAGTTTTTATTTTATGTAATTTTTTGTCATTTTTATTTAAAATTAAGATTATAATTTATCGACACATTAATTTATTAATATTTATATATAAATTATAATTTCTATACATATTAATTTATTAGTATTTATATAATTTTTTAGTATCTACTATTAATAAATGAGAATGATTTGGAGATTCTCACTTTAAAATGGAGATAGGTAGGGATTGCAAATTATTTTTCAAAATAGGGACAGAGATTCCCAACTTGTCTTCAACCTATTGCCATCTCTAAGACTCAGGTACTCCATTATTTGACTTTAATTCTTGAGCCAAAATAAACATTTCAAACTTTTACAAGGTATTTATTGTGAGTAGCGTCTTCATTCTTATGTGGTGGTGCAAAATTTGGGTTTAATATCTATTTATATGAAAGTTCACTTATGAGAATTATGTTATTGATTAGTTGTAGTTGTGGTAAAGAAGAAGAAGTCAATTTGACTTCTTCATGTAAGTCAACCTTGAAATCAATTCAATTGAGCAAAATGGGCAACCTAAAATTGAGATTAATATGACAATAAAATTGAATTCTGATTGGGTGATAATGCGGGAGATTTTTCCTAAAATAAACACTATTTTCATTTTAGTTTTTCTCATCCCATTCAATTTCAATTCATTCCAATTCAATTCTTCTCCTTCCCGTAACTTTTCAATTTCTTTCAAAATATTACCAAAAATTTGCTTGAGTATATTTTTCAAAATATTTAAGAGAGTGATATTGAGTGAGAAATTGTAATTTCACTTTTTATAGTAAATTTTTCTATCTTATCTGTAGTTTTTATTCCAATTAATTTGAAAATTTTTTTACATAAAATTTGTATTATTTATTTTATATTTTTTGTTATTATTATTATTATATAATAGGCACTGCCACCTAAATATGATGAAAAATTAAACCTTCTACTTTATTACTGTAATTATATAGTAGGCACTATTTTCTAAATATTGTGAAAGTCAAATCTCTTATTTATATAATATTTTATTATTGTACTTATATAATTGGTAATACCATCTTAATTATGGAAGGTTAAGCCTCTTGTACACATAATAATTATTTTGAATTTCATTGATAGCTGCAGTTAAAAGTTTCTGAAAAATCTTGATAATTAATATCAAAGTTCCAGGTTGTTGTACTCATTCAAAGAGGTATTATCTAAGTATGTGACACTATTCATATACATGTGAAATAGTAGGAGTTGGTTCGAGTAGATCGGGACAATGAAGGTAAAGTTTAAAATTCAAAAATTCAACAAAGCAATTTTTTATTATGAAATATGAAGATAAAGGCAGTTTTGAGAAAATATAAATGTTTAGTGGCTATTAAAGATAGGTCGGCAAGTATCACAAATGAGAAGTGGAATGAAATGAATGAAGATGCAATGGTTAATCTACACTTGGCATTAACTGATGAAGTATTAACAAACATTGAAGAAAAGAATACAATAAAAGAGATCTAGGATGCTTTTACAAAACTGTATGAGGTAAAATCAGTTCACAATAAGATTTTTCTTAAAAGAGGCCTTTACACTTTTCGAATGTTAGAATCAGTGGTTGTGACGGAGCACATCAATGACTTAAAAGTTTTATTTTTTCAACTCGCAATGTTGGTTCATAAAATAGAAAAAAATTGAATGTGCAGAGCTTTTTCTTCAAAGTCTATAAGATTGTATGATCAAATCATTATTAATTTGATAACTCAAAGCACTTGTTTTGACAACCAAGTTTTCGATGATATAGTAACAGCCATATTAGAAGAAGAAAATAGGCGTAAAAATAAAGAAGATAAGTTGGTGAGCTTGTAACAAATAAAGGCTTTACCGGTAACAAGAGGAAGATCAACGGAACATGATTTTAGTGGGAGCCAAAATCATAGTAGATCAAAATTCAGACGTAAGAAGAAAGTTAAATGCTATAGTTATGGCAAAGTTAGGTATGTGAGAACAAAGTGTTAAAAAAACAAAAAAAAAAATGTAGAAATAACTTCAAGCTTTCAAGGAAATGTGACAAGTACATGTGAAAATGATGAAATCTTATATAGCGAGGCGGTAATAATTACTAAAGGTAAAAAAATGTTTGTTAATATTTAGCTCATGGATTTAGCAGTAACATGGCATATGACTTCTTGAAGAGAATTATTCCATCAATACAAACGTATCTCTAGAGGAATTGTATTTATGAGAGATGATCATACCTTGAAGATTACAGACATTGGGACCATCAAGTTAAAAATGCATGATTGTATGACTCATATCATCCAGGAGGTACAATATGTAAAAGGCCTCAAAAAGAATTTATTGTCTTTAGGACTATTAGATGGGGCTAGGTGTAAAACTCAAATTCAAAATAAAATCATGAAGATAATAAAAGGCATGCTTATGATCATGAAAGTGAAGAAAATAGTTGCAAACTTGTATATGCTACAATAAGAAACACTATAGGAAGTAAGGACATTTATTACATCAATAACTTTTGAGGAAAACTCAATGATGATGTGGCATTAAAAACTCAAACATATGTTAGAACAAAGTTTAAAGATTCTTTCAGAAAAGAAAAACTACTTCTTAGTCTGAAAATGGTAAAGCAATGTGTTAATGTAAGCAGCATAGATTAAAGTTCAGCACATATAATTTTAAAAGCAAAATTATTCTTAAGTTAATTCATTCAGAATTGGCAAGCACTGATTATGTCCCTGCAAAAAGCAAAATACTTTGTATCCTTTATTGATAAGTACTCTAAGAAATATTGAGTGTATCCAATAAAAAAAAAGTAGATATGTTTGAAGTTTTTAAAGCCTTCAAAAAAGAGTTGAGCTAGAATCTAAAAAAAGATAATGTACCTCAAGATTGATAATAGAGGAGAATTCAATAACAATACATTTGATGCATTTTGTTAGCAAGAAGGTATTAAAAGGTAATTCACTATAGCATATACTCTTTAGTAAAATGGAGTGACAGAACAAATGAACAAAACTTTGTTAGAAAGAATGGGGGCAATGTTGAGAATTACAAAATTACCAAAGTTAATTTGGATAAAAGCAGCAAACACAGCCTGTTATTTAATAAATTTGTCATCATCAACAACAATTAAGTTGAAGACAGATAGAGATGTGAATTGACAACTTAATTGACTACTTTAATCTTCATATATTTGAAAGTCCTGTATATATGATATATAATTCTTAAGAGACAATGAAACTTAATTCAAAATTTAAGAGATGCATATTCTTGAGATATGCTAATACAGTAAAAATGTATCGCTTGTGGGATCCTAATATCCACAAGCTAATAATCAGCAGGAATGCTATATTTGTAGAAAAAAACTTATAGAGGAAAAATAATGATGGTACCAAAGAATAAGAATTAGAGATTACTACAATGTAAGTGGAAGAAAAATTAAAATATGAAGACTTTTCTGTAGTAATATCAAAGCACGAACAATGATCTATTGAGTTTACAGTTATAAAAGTTCGATGATCAACTTATAAGAAAAGAACACCACTTTGGTAATCAAAATATATTATGGAAAGTAATGTTGCTTATTATCTTCTAACAGAATATAGAGTGCAAAGTGTAGCTTGGATGCATCTTAATGAATGACAATAATGCAGGAGAAAATTGGAGCTCTTCATAATAATAAGACTTGGGATCTTGTGTTACTACCACATAGAAGAAAGGCCGTTGGAAATAAATGAGTCTACAAGATTAAGCAAAATAATGATAATCAAGTGGAGCAGTATCATACAAGATTGGTAGTTAAAGGGTATGTTGAGAAAGAAGACATTGACTTTAATGAGATTTTTGCTTCTGTCGTATAATTCACTATAGTCAAAATAGTATTGGTTATGTATGTTACATTTGATTTACATTTAGACCAATTAAATTTGAAAATTGTATTTCTTTATAGAGAACTTAATGAACAAATTTATATGCTCTTGTAGATGATTTTATAGAAAAAGAAAATAAGAACTTGGTTTGCAAATTAACTAAATCTCTATACGATTTCAAGCAAATGCTAAGGTAGTGATATAAGAGATTTGATTCCTTCTTCATTATCTTTAGATATAATAGACTACATTCAAACTATTATATGTATTTCATCATTTTACTGTTGTATATGAATAACATGTTAATAGCAAGCTTTAACAAAGATCGAGTTTAAGAATTAAAGTCTCAGTTAGTCAATTTATAGCAAATCCTGACAGAAAACATTAGAATGCTGTGAAGAGGATTTTAAGATATGTTAAAAAGATTTCAGATGCTGCATTATATTATGGAAGATTAGATTTTATTGTTAGAGGCTACGTAGATTTAGTTATGCATGTAATCTCAATAAAAAAAAAATCTACTACAGATTATGTGTTTACACTTGCAAGAGAAGTTATAAGCTAGGTTTCAAAACTGCAAACTGTAGTAGCATTATCTATAATAAAAACAGAGTATATAGTAGATACACAAGCATGTAAGGAAACAATGTAGATTAGAAAGCTTACGAAGGATCTCAGATACAAATAAGAAAAGATGATTTTGTTTTGTGATAGTTAGAGTGCCTTGCACAACCCAAGAAATTTAGCCTTTGAGTCAAACAAAACATATAAGCACTATTCCCATTTCAGTTTTTCTCATCTCATTCAATTCCAATCCATTCTAGTTCAATTTTTCTCATTTTCATAATTTCATAATTTCTCTCTAAGTATTATCAAAATTTTACTTGAATGTATTCTCTAAAATATTTGAGAAACTGATATTGAGTGAGAAGTTATAGTTCCACTTTTTATATGAATCTTGTACCTTACCCATAGTTTTTACTCCAATTAATTTAACAGTTTTCATGTAAAATTTATATTTTTTATTTTTTATTTTTTGTTATTTTTACTATTATATAATAGACATTATTACCTAAATATGATGAAAGGTTAAACTTCATACTTTTATTATTGTGATTATATTGTAAGTACTGCTTCCTAAATATTGTGGAAGACTAAACCTTCCGTTTACATTATATTTTATTGATGTACTTGTATAGTTGGTAACACTACCTCAATTATGGAAGGCTAAGCTTCTTATATATATAACAATTATTTTGAATTTTATTGATAACTACAATTAAAAGTCCTTGAAGTATCTTGAAAAATCAAAAAAACTTAAAAAAGAAAATAAAGTGGAAGAACTTAAAAAGGAAAAAAGGTTAGAGAAAAAATATATCAAGTGAAGATGTCCAAGCATGACTTTTGATTAAAATTACTAAAAATCATTTGGATGTCATAAAGTTAAAAGAGAGTTGAGACTTTCTCTCTATAAATTGTTTACAAGGCTTGCTTTTTATAGCCTGTTGCTTTTCAACAAAATTTTCTATCAAATGTTAAGAATCAAAGGCTTACTTCATTTAGACATGGGGATATAAATAAATAATTGTAATGAATTTTTGACTTCCAACTATTAGAATTTTGTTCTTTACCCTTCGAATTTTGGGTTCTAATATTTAAATTGTTTGCTTTTAGCCTAGAATTTTTATCTGTAGTCCTTAAATTTTTGGCATCTAGTCCTCGAATGTTTGACTTGTAGCCTCAAAATTTTTGTCCTTTAGTCTTCTATTTTTTGTCCACTAATTCTCAGATTTTTCATTTTCCTTCAATTTTTGTCTTTTAGTGTCTGTTTTGTCCTGTAATGACATCATTTTTGCCTTATAATGGCCTCAATTGTTTGTCTTTAGTGTTCAACCAATTTCGAATCCAAGTGATCAAAAAAATTCATTTAATGAAAAAAAAGAAAAAATATTTTATAATCAAATATCATAAATGAATATACTTGGGGAGCTATTATTATAAATAGATTTTTGACTACAAAGCCAAGCTTAGAGATAAAGCTACAAAGGGAATCATGCAAGCAACTAAAAACATAAAACAAAAAAATAAATAAAGTACTTAAATAATGTACAACTATCAAACTTCTAAGACAATTGTAATTTAACTACCTAAATAATGTACACCGATGCTCTTGACATTAAGTTTAATCTAAAAAGTAGAGGGATGATCATTACTCAATGACTTTAAGGAAAGGCCTCAAAATAAGGGTGAGCAAAAATAAGAAAGAATGATGATCATATTATAAATTTTGAGGAGATTACTATTCCAAAATGTAAGAGAGTATTCCTTAAAAATGAGAAGCTGCATTAGCTTAAAATATATAATTGTTCTGATGAGGACTTGTATTTAAGTGTATAAATGCTTATTGAAAAAGAAGTGGTCTTTTTTTTAGAAGACCTATAAACTTCTATTATAGCTCGTAATTGAATATTTAAGGAATGTCAAATTAAGGTGAAAACCTCTTTAAACACAATGTTTATGAACTTATGTTGAGGTTTTGCATTTAAATATGTGAGGACATTTATAAGAAAAGGAAATAATTTCATTAATTGAAAACTTAAGATTACCTTTTAAGGGCTAAAACTTAACTATAAAAATGAGAAAAGTGATGACCAAGTTCTTGCCCATTGATAAATTAGATAAAATTGTCAATAATTTAACATTTATCTCGTAAACAAGAAAGAATATATAGTGACAAGTCTCGTGTGTTATGAATGCTTAAGACATTTGTTAGAAAGAATACTCTAACATGGTGAGATCTAGATGCTTAGCATAAAAACCAAAAATTCAGCTGGAAGGAGAATGGATAAAATTAATTTTAGTAAGCAAAAACTCTATCTCTTTTGGTTGTTAAAAATTACATAACAAAAATGTAAGCTATTGTGAATAAATAATGAAATGATGAGTAACAATTGTTCTTATGAAGATTGTTTAACTAAGTTCTAAATACAATTTTCTATTACTTTCAACGTTATATGAATAATTTAAATAAAAATTTATTTGCTAATTAATTGACAATTAAATAAAAATAAAATAAAAGATTAAAGTTGTAATCAAATTGAGGGAGTTATAGGGCATTTGTTTTTATCTAAATTAATCTAAATCCAGTCTAGCTATTCTTATTAATTAAAATTAAATTTATAGTTGACAATTAAAAAATTTTAAAAAAAATTCATTAGTCTTTTTTAGGATTATAATGAAAATATCTCAAATATATCAATTCACTATATTCCTATGTGAATTAGAATAATTAAAGATTCCTTAATTCCATAAATTCAACGTATTGACTATGTTAAACATGTAAATATATTTTTATCTTGCATAGATATAATGATATTCCTTACAAAATTACACGTATAGATATATTTTTTTTAGGGTATTAATATATAATCAACATATCTAAATAGTGATTAATTATTGAGAAACATTAAAAATAATAAAAAATATTTAACTAAATAACAAAATTTCAATTAACTTAAGTAAATAAATATCAATCCTTCATACTTTGGCTATACTGTAGCCCTAAAATTAAGAAAACTAAATTCAACATCTTTAATCAATATAGTTAAAGAAAGAAGAATAAAACTTCAAAATGATGGATTGAAAGCCTTAACGTCTTTTTCTCCTTTGTTCTTTTTTGTTTTTTTTCCTTTTTCTTTGTTCTACTATATTATTTTGTCTCAAAAAGTCTACTTTTCAAATGACACAAGTTTTCCTCTTAAAGTTATGAAAAAATAGAGAGAATTTTCTAAATCTCTTCATTAAGTGCTACGGTTTAGCTTTTTGGCACTATGGCACCAAGCCTTACTATCCCTGGGGTTGTGGCCTTAGCTTCTCAGGTTGCAACCTCAAAACTACTGCCTTGTGCATTTTTCTCTTGTTTAGGGCTACGACCATGAAGCTACTGTTTATTTTCTTGCACTTTCTTGTTTTTGAAGTTGAAATGTTATCTTTCTAATGCTCCTTCGACACCAAATTATCTGTAAGTTTTTATTCCTTCAACAACTAAAAATTAAAGAAGAAATGCGATCATGTATTCATTTACTCTAAAAAATTTAGTTAAAATAAAATTTATCCAAATTAAAAGTATAAAATACTCTTATCACTTTTGATTTCTTTGATAAGTTCTCTCTATAAAATATAATGTTTTGGCAATTAACTTGTCATTGGAGGAATCATGCTAGAAAATTCATGGGCACCTTTAATCTTACTTTATTTTATAGGAGAAAGGTATTATCCACAAATCAAAGTGAGACAAGTATATAGAGATACATGTAATCAATTTAAGCAAGAAATTGCTTCAACACTCTTATAATCAAGAAAACAATTATTGATAAATCTTTTTTCATTAATTATCTTGTTCTATCTTAATGTTTATAAATATTTTTAACAAACACACCATTTAACAAATACTACTCCATTAAACTGCCATTAAAAAGTGAATAAACATTATTAAATTATTTATTGATGGAACATTTTTTATGAGCTTAGAATCCTAGATGAATATTAAACACAAATCAACAAGTTTTCAGCAATAGAAAAATAGCAAGTATAAACTATTAACTATTTATAAATAAATATTTGTTACAATTAATTATTTTTCCTTTTAAGATGAATTAGATTTCACATTGAATTTTAGGATTTAGATTCATTGTTATATGGGTTTGTCAAAATAGGAATATGGAGTAATTTAATAAAATTTATATTAGCTTCCTTTTAGTGATAAACTTTGCTATGTATATTTTAATATAATTAGATTTTATTAAAACATAAGAGTGAAGAATATATTTTAGTATTAGTCATGCTTTACTTTTTTTTAAAATTCTTATGATTATTTATTTTACTTTCTTAATTAAAAAAATATAAAATATGTGAAAACAATATAAAAATATCAAATTAATTTGGATGCATAAATTTATATAAAAATTGGTAAACCTAATAACACTTTTTTACTAAATTAATTATATGTTCACCTTTAACATAATTCGTAAGATGGTGGATAATAATGTGTAGAATAAAAGAGCACAACTAGTGTGTTTGTAGTATTTTAACAAAAAGAGAACATGCTATAAGATAGTAGAGTAGAAGAGAGGAAAGGGGAGTAGTTACATGCGCTAAGAGCTAGAGTAAGAAAAACCATGCATGATCTAACTGTGACGAATTAAGGTAGCTAGTATAGTTAATTAATCAGTAGGCATATCAGGTTGTTTACTACTAATTCATTATGTTTACCAAATGGTAGAGTTGCTTGAATCAACAAAGGTGTAGTGTTATAGAGTAAAGAATTTAATCAAGCAAGTTAGTTAGGGAAGTTAGAGTATGTTAAGGCTGATGATTTACATATATCTTATATAGGCTCAGCTGTCATATATTTCAAAAAAAGTCACTCAAAATTTGAACATAAACCTAATCTTTAGCTGAAAAATATGTTATATGTTTCAAAAATAACTAAAAATTTGTTAAGCATTTCTTAATTAATAAAAGATAATGACATAGCTATTGAATTTTTTGATACTTGTATAATTAAATACAAGAAGATGAAGACTGTAGTGATGAGAGATGTGGCTATAAAGGGGTTGTATAGACTGCAACTATGCTCTTCAATTCCTTAAGCTCTGTATAATTCTCATGACTTTCCAACTTCAATGATATCCTCGTTAGGATCATTCAATAATAAATATTTTGAATGTAATGAAGTTTATTCAAAAAAGTTGAGAGACTTGCATGCTTCTCTGTCAAACTGCCCTCTATGTTTATCTTCTGATTTCTCTGCCAATTCTTTTTATTTGTCCACTCAAGTTTTATGTAGTTTAGCTAAATCATCAATAAATTTATATCATAATAGATTTGGTCATCCAAATCCCAAAATAACAAAGAATGTAATGAAAGCCAATAAAATGTTTAATGATATTAATAGACTTTCTTCTTTTTAGTTTGTAATGCATGTCAACTAGGGAAAAATCATAGATTACATTTTCTAGGATCTTTCATTAAGATCTATAAACCATCAGAGATTTTATATGTTGATTTATGCGGTCTATCTACTGTATTATCTACTACTGGTTATAGATACTTTTTCAATATAGTTGATGATTATAGTAGGTATTGTTAGGTGTTTTTTTTAAAGCTTAAATCAAAGGCACTATATACTTTTATTCATTTCAAGACATTAGTTGAAAAATAACTTGAGGTTCAGATTAAGACATTGCAGATAGATTTTAGTGTGAAATTGATGGTGTTTTCTAGTTTTCTTTAAAATATAGGATTCATTTTTGGCATTCTTATCCTTACATTCATAATCAAAATGATATTGTGGAAAGAAAACACAAGAGTATCTTTGATTTAGGTTTCACATTATTAGCATAGGCATTTATGCCTCTTTAATATTGGCGGGGCGCTTTTTATATAATAGCATTTCTTCTTAATCGACTTCCCTTTCAAGTTCTACACAACATTTCTCCATTTTAGAAATTATAGAAATCACTTCCTAATTATGCTTTCATGGAAGTTTTTGTTGTGTTTGCTTTTATTTTATCATCTTTGTTACAATTCTCATAATTTTTTTTTTTTTTTTGCATTCTTTTTGGATATGTATTTTTAGGCTATAGTCCATTTCATAAGGGCTATAAATGTCTTTACCGTTAGGCAGGGTGTTCATTGTTAGGAACGTAGTGTTTAATAAAACACAATTCCCTTTTGCCACTAATTTTATGCATTCACAACTTGTCATTGCATCCTCTATTACTTTAACATTTATTCCTATTCTATCTATTTGAACTTCTGTTCCTGCATCTTTTTCTTTTTCCTCTCATTCTTTTGCTTCGATGCTACCCTTTCACAACACACTTCAGTTATCTTATCAACAAGCTTAGGTATTTTCTTCTGCTATTTCTTCTTTACTATTTACTGTAATTCCTTTAAATACTCATCCTATGCTTACAAGGTCCAAACATGATATCTATAAATCAAAAACCTTCTTGGCCAATTCTCTTTTTTAAATATTTGAACCTATAATAACTAAGCAAGCCTTACAGATTTCAGAATGGAGGTCAGCTATACAAGATGAATATGATGCCTTTTGTTAAAATAAGACTTAAAAATTAGTTCCTTTCTTCTTTGCCTATAAAATGGTTGTTAGTAAATGGATTTTTAAAACCAAATGTCACTCATATGGATTTGTGGCTAAATATAAAGCAAGATTGGTTACCAAAGGCTTTTTGTAAATTTCTGGTGTTGATTTCTTTGACATCTTTAGTTTTGTAGTCAAGACTTTTACAATTCAAATTATCATCAGCTTGGTAGTGCTTAATGGGAGGTTAATTCATCAAGTTGACATTAGTAATGCATTTTTTAATGACAAGCTAGCTGAGGTAGTATTTAAGCCACAACCTGAAGGCTTTATTGACACATCTTTTCTTTATCATTTGTGCAAGCTAAATAAGGTTTTGTATGGCCTTAAACAGGCTTCTCGTGCCTAGTATAAGAAATTTAAAACCACTTTACTTCAATGGGGTTTTTCATAGCTTTGGGGTTGACATTTCTTTGTTTTCCTTGCACACTATTACTTCCTTGGCTTTGGTTCTCATATATGTTAATGACATATTAATTGGCAGTCTTGATATTGTTTTAGTTGGCTTTTTTATTCTCAAACTTGGTAAGGTCTTTGCATTAAAGGATCTTAGTCATTTAGGTTTGTTTTTAGGTATTGAGGTTCTTTTTGACTATAATTGGTGTTTATTTCTCCCAAACTAATTACATCGATGATTTACTTGTTCGAGCCAATACGTCTGAATGCAAGGGCAATGACACTTCTATAGTGGTTTAAAACTTTCCAAAGTAAACACAAAACCTTTTTTTGATGTCATTTTTTACATAAATATAATTGGAAGGCTTCAGTACAGTACTCTTACAAGACTTGAGATTAGTTTGTTTGAAAATAAATTTAGTCAGTTCTTTTCTTCTCCTATTATTGCTCACTATCAATTATGTAAAAGATATTTTGTTATCTTTAATTCATTATTTGCTGTTGGTAGTCTTTTACCCTTAGTGTTGACTGCTCAATCTAAGCCTTTTTTTTTTTTATGTTGACTGGCTTTTGGTATTGATAATTGCAAGTCTGTTGGTGCTTATATTATTTATTTTAGAGGTAATCTAGTTTTCTGGTCTTCTAGAAAGTAAACTATTATTTTCAGGTCTAGTACTATGAGTGATTACAAGGTTTTGGCTACTGCATTAATGAGATCTCTTAGATTTAGTCACTGCTTAGTGAGCTCAAATTTCCTTTTTCTTTTACTTTAATTTTATGGACAGACAATCAAAGTATTGCAACTCTAGCATAAAATCCTGTCTTCCATGCTAATTTAAGCATATTGAGCTTGATGTGCATTTCATTCGTGATAACGTCCTAAGTAAGGCTTTGGAAGTTTGGTATGCTCCAAGCATTGATCAGGATGTTGATCATTGCAATCTGCAAGATCAAAAGCCCAAACCAAGGTGTAAAGGGCCTAAAACATGCAAGCCCAAGCCTAGTTTCTGAAAGAAAGGCTTTATTTTGCATATTGAACAAGTTGCCTGCAAGTTGAGCAAGTGGAGCCAACGATGCCACCACTTGCATTGGCACTATAGCAGCCAGGCTATTTACTCGTTGTAGAAGCAACTTGAGCCACTTTCTTAGTGCTTTCTTGAGGCTAACCAGGGGAGCTCTCGATCACCTAAACTTAGCTTTAGTTACTGTAAAAGTTCTCTTGTATAATTTATATCTTGTTGTTCTAGCCCAAAGCTCTGGTGTGTGTGTTTTGTTTTTTGCTGCCATATCTATACCTCTCTTAGCCTTTTTACACTTCCTCGTAAGTGCCCGCTAACAAATAAGGTTTACTTAGCTCATATCGTAAGTTTTAGCGAGTTGAACGCCGTACGGGCACTACTAAAAGTTGCATCTCTGTGACACGATGCTCTTATTAAACCTTTATCTTTTGCTAAATTCTCTTATTATCGACACAAGCTTAGGGTTTTTTTTTTCCAAACCTTGAACTTGAAGAGGGATGTGAGGAACGAAGGTAGTTGGTATAGCTAATTAATTCATCAGCAGGCCTATTAAGTTGCTTATTACTAACGCATCAAGTGGTTCATTAGATAATAGAGTTGTTTAAATCAACAAAGATGCAGTGTGTTATAAAGTACAGAATTTAATCGAGCAAGTCAGTTGGGAAAGTTAGAGTTTGTTGCTAACTAAGGAAGAAATGTTGTTAAACTATCTCGATCATGCCCTCGGGAACTATATTAATATAGTATTACTAGTATTAATATAGCGTTACTTAATTATTCTATTGACATATGACACTTTATTTATCATAGCTTCAGTTGCATCAATTGATAAATAAATATGAATATTCTATAAAAAGATTTACGGTATTGATGATATGACATTTTTTTTGCACAATATTAATTCATTTAACGTTATCATTTTTATATTATATTAAAAATTATATTTGTAATAACTATACTTTGAATAAATTATATCTAATACATAAATGATATTTTTTATTTAAAGTGAATATGAATGTTGATGTTTTATTATTTTCAAAAAAAAGTTAATAAAAATTAACATCAAATATGCTCATGGTGAATTTTTAACTAAAAAAATTATTATTATTTTTTATTTTAATACAAGTAATATTAAATTATCTATGTGTTATTTTTAATTTTGTATTGTCGTCGTCGTTAAGTGATGTCATATTTATAAATTTTATAGTTAATATTTATAAATTTCAAAAAAAAAAATTGCTGTTTTATTATCCAACTACTCTTTGAGTAGCATGTTTAATTAGAAAACCAAATAGAGTTGGTGTGATACCCAGTTTTTCAATTTGAAATCCAAGGCCTAAAGTTTAAACCGTTCCAAGTGTCAACCTTATTTCCTAACTTAAATATGAAGAATTTTTCAGTATTTTCCATTTCTACACATTTAAACACAGCCAGCGCAAACACCACAAATCTCAAAAGAAGTCTTCATTGATTTAGACTTGATATGTTTAAAGGACTTCAATTCATACAACTTAATTTAGAACCTAACATTGTTGTTTCTCTGTAGCCTGTAGGTGCTAGTTCTGTTTTCAATACCAATCACCATGCATGCGACGTCGTACTTTAAAATCGTTATGTGCCAACTGATGATAAGGGAACAACTATTCGTATCAATTAGCTACAAAGATTGAATCATGATTTGATTTGCAACTAAAAGTTGGCTCTGAATTACTTTCCCATGTTGCCATCATCCATCAAAATCCTAAATTCTTTTGATTTTTTAATTTTTCTTATACTTTAAAAAAAATGAAATTCTCTTTCTTTGCTTTGCTTGGTTTATTTCATTTTTTTTTATTTGTGATAATTTGATATCCAAGTTTATCTCCTTTTGATATCAATTTAAATTACTTTTAAAACTTGTGGTATGCTCTCTCTTCAAGTTTAAAAAGTATATATTTAAAAAAAATCCTGATATTGAAATTAGTTGGTTAAAAGAATAATTACATACAAATCTTTTGAAACACATTAGTAGTATACATTGACATTTAATGTAAATATATTTTTATTGATATACTTTTAAGACATCATTGGTATCTTCTAAACTTTAAAAAATACACAAATAATTTTTGCTAATGCTATAATAATCATTATTTTATGTAAAAAAATAAATATTTTTTTTCTTATAACAATTTATCAAAATAAATTTAATTTAATTTTTTTAAAAAAATTAATAAATAAATTATTAGATAAATTTATTATAAAACGTGTAATAATCAATTAAAATAAATATTTCTTAAATATATATTTTTATATGGCTTCGCTATTGGTCAAAAAAGTTAAAATTTATTGAAAATGGGTCTTAGCTTTTTATTTATATTTTTGTGTCATTTAATTGTAGCTAACAAATAATGTATTGATATTAAAAAGTTTATTTTACCACCATTGAGAGAAGCTCAAATTTTAGATGGTTTTGGGAGTAGTGAATTTTGAGGCTTTTTAGAAGACTAAATTTTTGTGATATTATTATTTTTAGTTTCACAAATTTACTTTGTTCTCTTCATAACATAAACTTAAAAAACTAATCAGTTAACAAAATTGCACAATTCTTGTTAAAAGATGTGATTCAAAAACAAACAATCAGAACAATTATTAAAAAAATTCCAGTTACAAGATCTATTTGAAGTAGTCCTGCTTGAAAATAAAATACCAAACAAACCTTTAAAAAATTTGAAAATAAAAGAGATCAATGAAATAAGATTGTTTTATAACTTTTAATAATTAATCAAAAAGTATAATTATTTTGATTAAAAACCAAGTAAACTATTTATTTTACAATATGTAACAATTAATCAAAAATATTATTTTCTAATTTTTATTTAAAATTTAAATAAACATAGAATCAATTAAATAAAATAAAAAAATAATTTATAGAGTCAAGGAAATAGATTATTTCATACTTGTAATAATTAATTAAAATAAAATTTAGGGATATTTAAGATAGAAATAGTACTATTTTATTTCAATTAATTTTACAATGTAGAAAATAATTTTATTTCACGAATCTATTTAGCTTTTCAGTGTTTTAATAAAATAATAATATTTATAACGTAAAGATTTTATGTATTTTTAAAAATTTAGATGATAATTGTTACGTTCTAAAAGTATACAGCCCAAAACTTTTTTTAATTAAAGTCTAGGAATGTGCATATAAATACATTTTTGAACTAGGTAACTTTGACATAATTTTAAGAGAGAATGTACTATTTTTCAATTTTAAAGAGGTACGCATGTTTAAAAAGTATTTTGACTAATATGAGCAAAACTTTCTTAGGTACGTAGAATTATATTTTCTGATTTTCTAGCTTACTTTGACTAAAATTTTTCTATTTATAATAATTATTTTTCTGAGTTTTATTTTTATTTAGAAAATGAATAAATGTCCTTAATTTTAGCGATTCCAGAAAAAAAAAAAAAAAAGAACTTTCCTTATTAACATCTTTTTCTTTTTTTTTTTTTCCATGTCTGGTTACATCCTCTTCAATATGTAATCTTGTTTTATTTGGGTTCAAAGCTTCATCATTCGTTTCATTCAAAACGTAGGTGCCTTGCCCTTTTTTTCCTCCAAATTTCACGGGAAATTTGCCTATTGAGAAGTTGGACAAACACTAAAGTTGGGTCTTTTCTTTTCATTCGCCTTTGTGCTCCGCATAATTTGGCATCTTTCACAAATTGCTATAAAATACACTCTATTATCAAATGCAAACCTTTTATGAAATTGTATAAAGTTTTTTCCACTTTAAATTATCCAATTTTCAATAGTGTCCAAATAAACATGTGTTTGCTTTAACTTAATTTAATTATGTGGTGAATTTTAATTGTACTTTTATTTTAATTTTTTTTAGAATTTTGTGATCCTAAAATTAAATTCTTTTAGTATGATCTCTTAAATTCATATAACTATAAAATCGGATCACATTTTACTGTAATTTAACGGTAAATATTTTTATTTTACAATTGATTTTCTTAAAAATTCTTCCAATAAATTATATTTAGCCATTTTTTAAAAAAAAAACAAAAAACCTAATTGAAGTTCTTTTCTAATACTCCTCTAATAATCAAATATTTAGATAATGGTAGCACATGATTAGGAGAATATTGAATCTTTCTAACCCAATTAATTAATACAATTTCCTCTAATTCTACTAACAGCACAGAATATTCATGAACTACTAATTAATATCATGATCGAAAAGATGATTTCTTTCGTGGCTGGGAAGGCTGGAACCCACCAACCTAGCTACCATATATATAAATATATGGCGGCGGCTGCAAAAATACAATCTTATTAACGTAAACAGCTCAACATTACTTGTAATATACGAGAATACAGAGCATTAGCCAAAGTTTATTTTATCCGATGATGAATCGGTCTATGCAAGGGTACTGCTGCTTTTTTTTTTTTTTCTTTTCTTATCAACATTATACTCTAAATTTGGCCCAAGCTATAATATATCTATCTTATGTCATGTGAGGGTTATCCAATCCAACAAAAATTAAAATTTTTTGAGTAAATTAATATGCTAATCAATTAAATAAAAAAAATTAATACTACGTGAAAAAAAATACATGTAAGACTATACAAAAAAAAGAAAAACAAAAATTTATATAAAGAATGACTTGCTTAATTTTTAAAATAAGTAAAATATATAAAAAAAAAAAAAACATACAGTGAGTGTATAGAAAAGAAATAGGATAGAGGACACAAGTTGTGAAAACAATGAGCAAGAGTGACAAATTTTTATACGATCCATTTAACCTACACAAATTCGACACAAAATTACAGGTTTGGATTGGCATAAATTAACACAATTATCAAAATAAATAATATGATTTGACATAATTAATAATTATGTTAGATTTGTTTTGAGGTTTTTGACACATGAATTATTTATAATATGATAAACGAGCGGAGTAGTTATATAATAAATATTATATAATATATTAAAATATAAATAAAAATATTTAATAAGTAATATAATTACGATCTATTTAACCATTTAATAATCGTACTTGATTAGAATTTTTACTTCTTGACACAATTATTTAATAAGTTAAGTTCAAATTGGCCTCTTTTGACACAGTATAAATACAATATAATACAATACAACATGAACACTCCTAGCAATAAGTAATTGGTTAAACTTTATAAATGTCATGCATATCTTAATTTAATTAATTAATAGTTTATAAATACTGTATAATTGTTATTTTATTTTAAAATAAAAATATTAAATCTTAGTCTTATTTTATTAATTGAATCTTTTAACACACATGCTGTAAATTCAATTTCTTAGTAATTTTATGGCTAAATTTTATTATTTTAATCTTATTTATAAATGTTAAATGCAAATACTTTCAAAATTCGTAGATATCTCAATTATCATTTTATAATAGTTAAAACCACTCTTTATAGCTTTCTTATTAGGTTACAATCATATCATTTTATTGAATTTTTAATTTCATCATGCCTCCAAATAGAAAGTATCCCTGGCTTAGTGAAAAGAAAACAAAAGTAAAGGTCAAATGTGATGTTGTTTAATCTCAAAGGGGATATATACTAATTTTTTATTTTTTATTTTGTTATAACAAAGATAAGCAGAAAGTTCAAATGAAATTTTAGTTGGTGTTGAGCAAAAGAATGATAATTATAATGAAGAGCATGAATTAAATGAAGATATTAAAGACTTAGTGAATAAAGATGTTAAGCATTTGTTGAATGAATTATTTTTCAAATACATGTGTTGATATAAAATTTTATTGACCATACAAGTTAACGTCACATTTGCAAAAAGGAGTTTTTGAAAGTTAATGATGATCAAATCTTACTTTTGATCGACTATGTTTCAAAAAATATTAAATGAATTAGTTATATTGTCTATTAAAAATTTTTTAATAGAAAACTTTGAGTATAAATAGTTAATTAGTAATTTCGCAGTTATAAATTTGAGAAGATTAGTTTTTAATATGTGTTTAATTTTTGTGATTGCATTTTAATGAATTAGTTATTTAATGTGAAGAGTATGGACTTAATTTTGAATTAAATAATAAAATAATATATATTTCAAATATTTTCTTATTCTTTATTAATATGATCATATTTTAAAAATTCGACTAGTCCTCTAAAATTTAAGATCGTCCCTAGGTCTACAATATAATTTTATTTAATTGAAAATTAAATTAAATAACTTTTGACAAAGACATGCTACCTAATTTTGAGCATAGATATAATGCCTAAAAGTTAACCCTTTTTTGAAGGAGTCTCTTAATTTTTTCAATATTATTTCCTCTTTTAGGGAAAGTACTTTGAGTTTGTTAAATTTTGTTCTATTAAGAAATTAATGAAACATTTATGATTATCAACTTTTTAGTTCCTTAGGGGACAAGGGTATTTATTCATTCACTTGTTTAAAGTCAATAAATAATTTTTTTTAATAAGAAATTATATTTAACATGTTAAACATAATTTTAATCAAAATTCAATATGTATAGACTCGTAAGTTATGATTTAATTTATGTAAAAAAATTAAAATTGTATGCATTCGATTACATGCCAATGATAATGAAGTAGCAATCTCATGTGGACCGTATTCATGTAACAATTTAGTAAAATTATAACCTACATATTTTGTCAAATTACCATGTGAGAAATTATAATGAATAATAAGTATACAAGGGATTTATTCCAATGAATTAAAAATATTTCCAAATACTTGCAATGGCGTGCCATGATAGAGAGACTGTGAAAAAGACATTAATAATAACACAAATTCTCTCTATCTTGAGCATCCACGGCAAGAAACTTCATGCGGGTTCCAATATAAAAGAACAACCGTCCTGATCATGCCACGTGGAAGTTTTGCAAGCGTGTAACAAAGTTGTGCAAAGGATGATTTGTATGTGAGCAAATGATGCGTAGGCAAGCATCCAATGCCGACCTAGTTCCCGCGTAGAGAGACGCAAAGAAGATCCAAAGTAGCGTAAGCACCACAACTCACATATCCTTCTCTATCAATCCAACGGCTGTTGATCAACTTCAGCCACCTCAATTGATCTGAATCGTTGAATCGCAAAGCATTACCTTATTTGTTAATGTTTCTTGGTCCAGCCGTTGCTTTGTTGTTGAATTCCAAAAGTTGCAGGTTGATCTTTTACGCTTCTCTCTCTTCTCATTTCTTCATCAGCTAGACTTTACTGCAAATTCCCAGCTTTTAAATTAATGGTAATGTCGATCATTTTGCTCTCACTTTTCTGCTGATTGGTATATCCTTTCTCTCTTACACAATTAGTTTCTGCGTGGACAGGAGACATCGTCGGTGCCACCATGGCTAGAGACATTGCTAACGACAGCATTTTTCTCAGTCTGCCGTACACATGGCGACGCAGCCAGGAGTGAATGTAACATGTATTGCTTAGATTGCCATGGCGACGCATTTTGCTTTTACTGCCGTTCTTCGAAACACAAAGATCATCAAGTAATTCAGGTATGGACATTTCATATTTTCTAGCTAGTTTAGGGCATTATTTGTAATGGGGTTTCTTCTTTCTTGCTTTTTCTTCGACAGATGATATATTATTATTTTTTTCCATTAATTTGTAGATAAGACGATCTTCGTATCATGATGTTGTGAGAGTTGCAGAGATTGAGAAAGTGTTGGATATAAGTGGAGTACAGACATATGTGATAAACAGTGCGAGAGTTTTGTTTCTGAATGAGAGGCGTCAGCCAAGAAATAGCAAAGGAGTTGCTCACGTTTGTGAAATCTGTGGAAGAAGCCTTTTGGACCCATTTCGTTTCTGTTCACTGGGATGTAAGGTTAGTATTTCATTTCCTTTCCTTGCATATCCCTCACATTTTTCTCATGGATCGATCAATGATCATGATCACCACTTAACTTTCATTCACAAATAATCATATGGCCGCGGTTTAATCATGCATGGCCCACATTCTTAATCCATCATCATCACAACCACTCACCATGAATTCATCATAACAACCCAACAATGTGCATCAATTTCAGCATAAATTTCATCATCGAAATCAATATTATTATCTGTAATATAATTACACAAGTGAGTCAACTAGATTGGATTGAATTTATAATTTTTTTTCTTCTTCTTTTCATTGAATTACTTAGCTTACAGGAATAAAGAGAAATGGGGATGCCAGCTTTAACTTGGAAACTAAGAATGAGATATTAAAGGAAAGAGGAGAAGGAATTTCAAGAGAGGAAGAAGAATTGCGCGAAGGCTCACAACAAAAAGTAATTTACCAGCCCACATCTCATAAGTGTAGAAGAAAAGGCATACCTCATAGGGCACCCTTTGGGTCATTATAAATAATTAGTGCCCTTAAAACAAAGTACATATATTTTATCCCTAATTTAGGGTGTCTTTGTCCTAACTAAAAGAGGGTGTTGGGCATTTGTTTTTTGGGGGGGGGGGGGGGGGGGGGGGGGGGTGTGGTTGTTTCTGGAGAGGCTAAAAAAGCAATAGAGTAGGTAAATTTACCTTTTAAGATTTGGGATCTATACAACAATTACTCTCCCTTGCGAAGTATCAATAATGCACAATTTGTATTGATAGTTACAAGTTGTACATGATATTAAGAAATTAAAGCCAGTCTTTGTGGCATCTGATTTATAGTTTTTGTGGGTCCATGGACCACATGGGCAATGCATAAAGAACAAACAACTTTTTATTGTTTAATTCATGGAACATGCCATATGGTAATGGGGCAACATCAACTTTCTATGATTGTTATGGTAAACTGTAAATTGATTAGCTCAATGAATAAATCGCGGATCCTCTTCTTTCTGTTACTCAATGTGATGCCACAATTATTAATAGGACCGAACTTGTAGGTAAGTGGATGAGATATTGACAAAGAATTTGATGGTGATATCTTAATAAATATATATGTATTGTTATATGTATGTGTGTATATGTATGCATACATACTGTAAAAAGTTGAGATACACATATCATGGTAGAAATATTCTAATATTAAATCACGCACCATAAATATTGTCGTATAGCGTATTTTATTGATTATAATTATTTATAGGTGAAGCTAAAGCAGAGTTTGGTGTGGTGTTAGACTCTCCCACCTCGCAACATTTTGAAATTCATATACAAAATATAAATGACATAAATATTTTGAGTTATTAATATATGTTTCTAAATTTTAATAAAACAACAAATAAGTCTATGTTTTAAATATTAATTTATCTGTTAAAATTATCAAAGTGTGTTATTATTTATACTTTTTGTCAAAATTCAAGAATTCATGTGTTATTTCATTTTTATAATTTTTTTCCAACTCTAAAAATTGAGCATTTTGATTCCTATTAGTAATATATAATATTTTTTTTTAAAATTTAGACCACAAGTTTATTTACTTTATATTTTGATCTCTAAATTTTTTATTTTTTATTTTTGCCTTTGCAATTGTTACTTTTTTTTCTTTTTTTTTTAACACCATCTACTCTATTGCACTCTATTTCGTTCCATCCTCAAGCATAAAAATAAGTTAAAGATATTATTATGAATATAAATTTTTATAAAAACTTTATTTTATAAATTATATCTCACATAGTGTATTTTATTTTATTATTACTATTATTTTTAATAAATATCACTTGCGCGTACGCGTATGTGTGTGAATATATATATATATATATATTTACCATGCACTTTCAACGGTATTCCGTGCCAAGCATAACTATAAATTAAGATTATTGTTATGATACAAACTCTTATAAAAAATTTATCTCACATTCTCAAAGAAATAAGAAAAAATAAATACTATAAAACATGTGTCCGGTACAATTTAATTCTAAATTTGAAGATTGATGTGAGGAGATGATTAGACTTTTAAACTTGTTTTCATTATATCATAAACAATCTCAATTACTTTCAAAAACTATCATGACACCACGTAAAATAAAAAAGTTAACACTAAATTTAAGTTGGTTAAATTTTTTAACAAATTTATTTGTTAAAAAGTGGTATCAAAAATATTTTTCAAGCTTATATTTTAAATAGTAGGTATTTTTAAAATCATTAAATTAATTTCTTATGCTTATCTTTTAAGTACACTCATTCTTAAAAATTAAAAATTTTAACTTACAAGATTTTATAATTTTGAAATAATTCTTCACAAGGCAAGAATTTACTATTGAAAGTTTTTCATGTTAATTATTTGATAGATGTCATAACTTAATTGATAATTACTTATTCATCTTTCATATCTTCAATTCTAGTCACATCTTTATTAGTTTATCAAGTAAATTCTTTCAACAATAAATATTAACAGGTAAGATTGTAAATTGACAAAAACTAGTTAAAAAAATTAGAATTTAAATTTTGAAAATTATGTTTAACTTTTGTGTGTGTGTTTTTATAAATGGTTAATTGTGCAAGAATTACAATACATAAAATATTTAAATAACATTACTACTCAAGAAGGAATCCTTAAGCATGATTAAGCCAAAGAATTCAGAGTCATTTCATTCTAATCGATTGTCCTAATTTCCACTACTAAAACAAGTAATCATAAACTAATCAATTGTTAAATTTCAAATTCGAACAATCTCAGTAAGGAAGAATATATGATCTACTTAGTGGTGAGAAAGACCTTACCAATCTTGCAGACATGCGATCTAATTGCCTCATGGATCTTGCTGTGTATGGTCTACTCTCTCTTAAAATTGTTCTCCACGATGAAGAACAAGATTCTTGATTTTCTCCTTTGCGGCTTTCCGTTTGTAGATTAACAATATTATAATAAAATATATCCATAGATAAGGACGTCTACAAGGCTTCTACCCTAAGTTGTTTCCCTTCTATCGGCAGAACCGTTGACGCGCTATGTCTAAGAACATCGGTAGAATATGCCACCCTCGAACTCAAAGGGCTTCCATGAAGCAGTTGTAGTAAACTGAAACTGTGTTGAACTTTGAATCATTTCTTCATTTCTGTCATGATTCACAGGCAAAGCTACTCGATGATCAGAAGTGCTTCTTCTGCTTGTTATTTCAACCACGGGTGACCTACAAACAGGGCAGTTACCGTGCCCTAAAAACCAATTATCAATGCATGGAATATGAAATGCATGCCTGCAATCACGCAACAAACGTACCATATCCCCATCTTCTAATTCTCCCAAGCAAATAACACGCTCGCTTTGATCATCACGAAATAGCTTACAATCCTTTGCTGAGTAAGACAGAATCGGGATTGTAAGAAGCACTTTTTGATCAATCCCAGAAGAAATTTCAAAAATCAGAAGCGATTCCAAGCCAGAACTTGTCTCTCTTTATCGCCATCTCATCCAATATTTAACAATGAAGAGATAATATGCAACTATTGCAATAGTAGTTGATGCTATGCCAGCCATGGAGATCATAAGTGGAGTCAAAAATGAACCTGAACTTTGATCTGGCGGAGATCCTACACCTTCCATCGCTCATCAACTGCAGAATTTTTAAAGGGATACAAAGATTTTATACAAGATTAAGCAGCTGTTTCTGAAAATTTTATCCAAAATTAAGCAGCTGTGCGAAGCAGCTGTTTCTGATATTTAAAAGCAAGGAAAACGTTTTGCTTTTAATCTTTTACACGTAAGAAACAAGCTAAAACACTTTGGCTCTTTCACACTGAAAGTGGTTGCACTAAACTTGGGCTTCAAACATTCAAGTTGACCTCGGTGATCGAGACATTTAAGAAGCGTGCACGCCTGTCGTCATTGGCCCTGGTAGCCGGCGGAGATTCTTATTTGTGGTGCGGTTTGTGACAATTGTACGATAGACATTGTTTAAGGAATCATTAGATGAAAATTAAGTGGCATAAACGGAAAGGTTATTCGAATAATTAAAATTAATATATTTAAATGTAACAGAGATTATCTGAATTAAACAAACAGTTCGACTTGGAGGTATCGGGAGTTCGTTACCTATGACAAGTTTGAGCGGTTGCTGGACGGTGGAAGCTAAAGATGTTCGCATGTATGGAATTATATTAATGGGTGCATAAGAATTAAATTATTTCCTTTGGGTTCCCCAATTCGATTCTTTTATATTGTTGCAAACCCTGCCAAATAATAAGGGCGGAGATTCATTTTTGTTTTATCAAATTTTTTTATAAAAAATAAAATTAAATTAAAATAAAAAGAGACATTTTATGTAATAGCATAGACGTATAAGTGGAAGCATGAAATAGTTGTGCTAGCACAACTACGACATGAATCCCAGGCGGATAGTGTTACATAATGGCGTAGATTAATTGGTTAATGAGTTTAGATCAGGCTCGCATTTTAGTCGCCATATATCTCCAAGATTTAGCATGTGGACCCGTACAAAACATTAAATAATTAAATTTAATTCTTAAAACTGATTTTCAAGATTAAAAAAAATTGAAAATAGGGCTGAATGTCTCTAACAGTCAATCTCTGGTGTTTATAGAAAGCCCTTGACCACCAGTCTAACTTTATACTTTTTAACGCTTCCACTAGAATTATGAGTAACCTTGAAAACCCATTTGCTACCCATAATTTCGTATACGACATGTAAATTCCAAGGTCCTAAGTTTTATTTTGAACCAATGCATCAAAATTCTTATAGTATTGCTACATTCCATTTTGAGTCTTCGATAGCTTCTTCTGCAATAACTGCAATCTAATGTTGACGTAAGATTTTAAGGGTATAACCGCATTTTGAGTCTTTGAAAATGCCAGATTTGCACCTTCTCGCTATTGGTTGGCAAGGTTATGGTTGATTCACTTGTATAAGTTTATTGTGATGTTGAGGGAAACGTACGATTCTGGCATTTTTTATATGTACTGATGAGGAAACTGAAGTGGGTATTTGAGAGCATGAGGATGAAGTACGATTCTGTGGTAATTACTATACCAAAGGTGAAGAGATTACCTATTCTGCTGCCAAAACGACTACATTAAAGTCTTTATTAGCTTTTGCAGATATATATGCGAACTAGAGAACCAATTGTGCATGGAATAAAAAGGTAAGACTGAAGCTGATTTTTCATTAGTTTTCATGGATTAATGGCAGTTAAGTTTGTCAGAAAATGGAAAATCTTCTTTATTGAAACAACGTTTCTAGCTATATAGACCCTTTTAGATGAATGAAGACATGTTTTAACTTTGTGAAGAGGGTTATAATTTATATCTACACATTTTGAAGTATGAAATTAAAATTTATAATTTTTATATGGTCTGGAAAATTTATGTTTGCTACAGGATTTGAGAACAGGATAGCATTGATAACAAAAAATTTAGAGTTTTAAATTTTGTTTGTCACCGAAAATCATTTCAAAATGTGTTTTGTTTTTTAAAAAAACATGTACTAGTAAGTTGTTGAAAAGATAGATAAAAGTATAAAAGGCTTTCCAATTAAAATTTTAGAGATAGATTGAGTCATAAATGTGAGACTTATTTTTAAGAATAGCAATTAGGATTATTGTATTATATTTATGTCGTGTTGTATTTGTATCGTGTCAAATAATAATTGATTCAAATTTAATTCATTTATTAATAGTGCCAAAATAGTCCAACGCTAATTGAATTTGTGCATTAAATGCGTGATCTAAATACTACTCATTTAGAAATAATTAATAAATGGATTGTATTTGTATCAAAACATTGTTTAGATATGATTAGATATGATTTAGACACGATTCATTTAATTTCAAAAATATTATTTTTTGATATCAATAACAAATTTGAGATATCATTGTTAAATGTCTATAGCAAATTATATAAATATAATAAAAGAAAATAAAGTAAAAATTATGACGATATCAACCATACAAACAAATATGTATTCATCCAAATCTCACTTCTCCTAAATAACATAAACCATATTATCATTAATAAATTTAAATTTCAATTTTCCCCCAAAGTAACAATTAACAACATAAACAAATAAAGTAATATAAACAACATTATTGTCTATAAGCCCAAGTCACAAATAGTAACAAATAGCAACATAAATAAATTAAATACCATACAAAACATCATCATCCATAAATTCAAATCTCAATTCTCCTAAACTAACAATAGCATAAACAATGTTATTATCCATAGGCTTGAATTTGAGTTGAAAATGCCAGTAAAATAATTTTAAGAAACAAGTACAAGTATGTAAAATAAAACAAACAAATAAAATCAAATAATATTTAAGTAATAAATCAAGCCTATTGGCTATTATGATTCATGAGCAATAACTAGAAATTATACTACTTTTTGTAGATTGAGCATTATTAATATTTAAGTTTATTATATCTCTAATAAGGTAATCCAATTTGAACTGCTATTTTCTACAATAAAACAAAAAGAAAAATGATATATATATATATATATATTATAACTTATAAGCCAAAAAGGGTAATTAATTATGTGAATTTTGATTACCATTATCTCCATATAACCAATCTCTTTATAACCAATCTCTTGAGCAAACTAATTCCTCCTCTATATTCAGCTTAAGAGTACCTAATCACTAATGCTAAAAACTGAATTAGGTGCAATAGTAGATTAAAAATACTCAAGATATCATGAACTATTGAAGTAAGGTTAGAATAATGAAAATTATTCCCTTGCTAAAAGCTTAAGATGTCTAAGTTCATATTTCTATCTACTCGTGATTAATCAAAATAAATCACTAATTGAGTTTTTTTTTAATATAAGCATAATTTGTGCTCTCAAAGTCATCAATATCCTACAAGACATGTAGTATTATATAAGTTATATTCAAGTAATGAGTAAATTCAAATATTTTAAGCATAATAAACAACTGTAAATTTTAACTTCAATATATCCACAGTCTTATTCAATATTGAAAGAGGATTCAAGCAAATTGACCATGTACTCACTGAATAAAGAAACAATTTCTCCCGAAAATGATTAAATTATTCTGAATTATTACCATAAATATTTCTATATACTAACTTAATAAATGACATCTTGTATCTAGGATCCAAAATAAAAGCAACTCCTAATATAGTGGAAAATACTTCAAAAACTTAGTCATTATTTTTTGTGCATATATCTCATTTAATCATCCATACATCAAACTTTTCAGAGTCACATAAGTCATAAACACCTTAGAATGATATAAATTCAAAATGGGGTACTTTGTGCCAAAAACATACAAATGATCTCATAAGAAAAGGACAAGAATTTGCTTATTTTCTATTTTTTCACATTCCACTTCGAAAAGATAATGCTTGTAATTAGAATCACTTATACGTAAATGAATAAATGCATTTTTGTAATAAAGAGAACTTTTAAGCATAAGAAAATGTGAATTCCATCTTATTACTACATCTATTCTTAACTCTTTTTTATTATCTAAAGACATTTGCCTAGCATACTTAAAAAATTTCTATTTTCTTATTTATGATCCTTTGATGTACTTCACACTTTTAGAAACTTGTTCTATTTCCTCTTTAGTTTTTTTTTAAATTCATTTTGAATTATCAAATTAAGAATATATGCACAAAAATGAGTAAGAAAGAAATCACCACTAGTCAATAATCCTTTATTTTCAATTGACCTTTCAAAATATGAACACAAACATCATTACTTGAAGCATTATATAGAGTCAATGTAAATATTCTTCCCTCAATATTGTAACAATAAAAAATTAAATTTATCTTATTAGATAAATGAATCATAGTATGTAGAGATGACATAATGCAAAAATTTAACGATTTTTTATGAAATCTCCGTTCTTTATCAATAAAATATATTATTTAAACTCAAATAATCATTTATAGCTATGAAAGTCTATAGATCAGAAGTTAAACATATTCTACTAGGAACTTCTTCTAACATTCAATTGATCTTTTCTTTTCTACTTTTGTACATCTTTAACACATATGATTTTGTAGTATTTTTTGATATTATTGGCACATATTTTTCCAAATATTAATGAATTCTCCTAATACTCTCATACTTAACAAATTGACATAAGTAAATCGTTCATCACTTATTTAGAGTAATTCATGGTACATATTAGGATCAAATTTAGAAAAATGAGTTGACATAACCTTTCACTATAATCTATAATCATCTATTTAGGATCACATGGCATAGTTAATTTAAGACAACAAGGCATTTATTTTTCCATATTGCTTGTTGTAGATGAACTTGGATGAATGTGCACAATGTCATATTTCCTACACTTTAATCTTTGCTTTCCATTTGAATGGCAAGTGATTGGCCATTTGTCGAATAATGTCTAAACTTTTGAAGTTAGCCTCATTTTATGCTTTTCCCCAAGTTCTAAGCAATTTCTTTCAATTGCTAGTTGTTCTAATTAGTTATGTGATTTACATCATCGTCACCAACATTTACAACTAGAAATTTTTCTTACAAAAATTCTTATAGTTTTGATATTCAAAACTCTAAATATTTTTTAAACCTATGAAATCATAAATGCCACAATTTAAAATAACAACTCCAACCAACAATACCTTGTAAAATTTTGAAAGCTTATATTTGAGTTTTAGAGAGAAAAAGTTTAGTGATTAGAGCCCTCAAGAGTAATCAATCACAAACTACAACGAACAAGAAAAAATTTATAACATTCTTGAAGGTAAATAGGTTTGGAAGGCTTAAAAACTAAGATGAAAGGTCTGTATTAAAAAAAAAGAAAAACAAAAATAATTGTCACCAAAACCTAAAACATGACTTAAATATTTATATTTTTGTAGGAATGCTCAAGCACAGGTTAGGCATAAGTCAAGTGAGCTTCTTAGATAACATAGTACTTAGGCACTAGTTAGGTAGAGGGTGGGTGCTTAATTTTTAAGAATGGTCATTTGAGTATTAATTAGGTGAAGGACAAGCACTAGAGACTACTTAGAAGTTAATTGAGCTATAGTTAAATGTTGGCTCTCCAACTTTAGTTCATCAATTCACTCAAGCACTTGTTGAATGCTAATCGAGCATTAAGCTTTTGAAACTATCTGAATGTCTGCTTAGGCAATAATCAAGAACTAGTCAAATATATCTTTGCTAACAAATACTATACATAAAGTTTTGTTTATGAATGAAATAACCTAGAATATCCTCACTATTTGTTTGCTTCGAAGTTTTATTGAAATTATGTCATGACCCATGTTGCTACTCCTACCTATTTCTACAAAGTCTTTATGTTTTCTTTCCACTTTTCCATTTTGATTATGTATATGTAAATGGGAATATCTAAGTTTAATTGCTTAATGAGTTTGTGGTATAATTAATTTGCCCTACTATCCATGTGCCATATTGATAATGATAACTTCAAGTGTTGTAATTTATCCATGTATCCCTTATTGAACTTGTGTTAGTAATCAGATGCAACATGCCTTATTTTGAGATAAATTTGGCACGTAGGTTTAGGTTTGAATATGTTTCTCTTCTATTTCTTCTTTTTCTTCTATCATGATAAATGTTTTATTGAAGTTTTTTGAATTTTCAATGGACTAGTTTCTTCTTATTAGAGATCTATTGTGTATGGTTTATATTAACAACATAAGGCAAGCTTGGTTTACAGTGTTATTTCATCTTTTTAGTTTATTTTCCTAACTCAGAAACACTGAGCACACTTTTTTAATTGAAGGTGTCTCAACCTTAGGGAACATTTACTATAACTAAATCATTGCCTACTCTCAAGCATTTAAAGATGTAAAGAATTTAGTATTTATAATTGATAAAATCACTTGCAACCTTCAATGAGAGAAACTTTTCATTTTCACTGATATTTTCTTTCTTTTTGTAGTGATAAGGCTATGTAGATTAACAAACTTAGACATAGATTTTGTTACACAAATCTTCTCTAAAGCTCTCCACGCTTTATTGGAGAAGTGAAATTAACAACGAAAACTAGTAAAGGTTCATTTAAGGTAGATAAGATATGCCATTTTAGCTATTAATCTGATATATTCTAAATCTTGTAGGCTAAATTTAAATTATGTTGTAAGTTTTCTTCAACATCAATTGAAATTTTGAGTTTGTTAGATGTAAGAATTTTCTTTTCTAAATAATCCTTTAAGTCATTTCCTCAAATAAATGGAAGATTTTGGGATCTATATAAAATAAAATTAACTATAACGAACTTGATTGTGTCAGGAAATGTGATATTGCTTTGGTTAGTATTTGTGATGTTTTGTGTGGTTATGTTAGCTTATATTGAACTATTTGAAAGTTGGCTGGTAATTGGCATGGATTCAAGATTTCAATGCTAATCTTATACCAAGTTAGGAAAAATATAAAAGAGGCTTGAAAGCTTACTTGTTTCTAAGTTAAAGGAAAACTTATATAATAACTATAATGTTCATATAAAGGAATGATAACAAAACAATTATACAATACAGATAATGGATAATGCAGAAAAGTTGTATAGTGTCAATGTATTATACTGCATTATTTTGTTGCATATAATGTCTGTAAGTTCAACTGAATTTGTCTTAATCTCTTTAGCTTTCTTGAGCACAGAGAAAGAATTTTAGTGGCATGTTATAGGCAAAAAAGTGGAGAAAGCATACAAGGTTTAATAGGCTATGTAAGGGGAACATGTGGACTATCTTCTATTTCATTCAACTAATCAAATGTTATTTCCCTAAGAGATCATGCAAATATTATGATATTTATGTAAGAATGTTGTTTAGTTAAATACTGAGTAAGACCAAAAGTAGTTTAAAGTATTTTTTTTAAGTTAAAAAAGTTAGAAGATGATTCTTTGATATCAAAATAAAGGGTAACCTTGTTACAAGTTAGAGCATGTTTAACAACTTAAATTGCACTTTATTAATGGGTTTGTTTATATAAAAATTGCTTTAATACAATGTTTGGTGCAATTTAACTTCTTAACTTGAATATGTAGAAAATAAAAAATTTTACAAAATTTTGTAGGTAGACTTGACATGTAACCCCATGGATCAAGCATGGTTTGTGCATTTATTGAAATAATAATTTAACATTTATATTTTTGATTTACATTAATTATTATTCATTTTAATCTTTTGTTAATAATCCAAAAATCAAAATCATCACTGCTAAGTCACCACTTACCATTGTCAACCACCATCTTTAGCCAACTTCTATTCAATTTTGTCTTTTCTTGAAGTCCTCGTTAATATTTATATATAAATAGGAAAGATTCAAGAACTCTTTAATTTTAAATAAATTTTTATATTACTTTTTTAACCATTAAATCAATTTATTTTTAATAGTTGAAATTAAATTTAATATATATATATATATATATATATTAAGTATGTGTATTAATTACATAGATTAGATTTAATATTAAATATTTAAAGTACATTAATTTAATAGTTGAGAAATTAGTATAAGAAATTGTGTAAAAAAATTAGAACTCTTAATTGTAACCCTATATATAAGATAGAATAAAGAGTTTTTTAATTTTATACAATTTTTATATTAATTTTTTGATTAGTAAATTAATACTCTTAATTATTGAGATCAGAATTATATTTATAATGAAGAGAGGATTCTAATCCTTATAATTAATACATACATATATATATATATATATATATATATATATGAGACACAATTTTAACTATTTAATTAAAATTAGTTCAATGGTATATAAATTGTTGAAAAAATTGTGTAGAAAAAGAAACTTTTATCCTACCCTTTCATAAATACATATATACATATATTACTTAGTAAGAATGATTAGGAGCCCTTTAACTTTATACAATTTTTTCTACAAACAATTGTTATATTAATATACTTTCAATTGTTGAGATTAAATCTAACACATACATTACTTATATAGGTTAAATTTAATTTTAATCATTAAAAATATATTAATCTAATAAAATTTAGATTATTATATTATATTTGTGTTATATTATATTTGTGTAGTATCAAATAATGGTCAATCCAAATTTGTTTAAACACGATTTGAATATGATTCATTAAACTTTAAAAATTTAATTTTAAAAGAATAACAAAAAATTATTTAAAAAAATAATATTATTTTTCAATATCATTATTCAATATCCATAGCAAATTACAAAAAAAATAATAACAACTATACAATTAAATCTATAGCCATTAAAATATCAATTTTTTCAAATAATAATATAAACCACATCATCATTAATAAATTTAAATCCCTATTCTCCCCAAAGTAACAATTAAGAGCACAAACAAATCAAGTGTTACAAATAACATCATCATCCATAAATCTAAGTAACAAATAGTAACTACCAACAACATAAATAGGCATAGAATATTATTATTCATAAACTCAAATTTCAATTCTCCCAAAGTAAGAACAATAAACAAATGACATCTTCCATAAGCTAGAATTTGAATTGAAAATACCTGTAAAAGAAATTTAAGAAATAATTATAAGCATATAAATGAATATAAACAAATAGAATCAAATAAAATTTAAGTAATAGATCAACCTTATCAACTCTCATAATTCACAGACAATTTTAAGGAATTGTACCACTTTCTACAGATTGAACTTTTTGATCTTTAAGTTTATTACATTTCCAATATAAGTTTATTTGATTTGACATTGTTGTTTTCTACAATAATAAGAAAAATAAATAATATAAGCATTATAACTTATAAGCAAAAAGAAAAATGGTAATTAATTATGCAAAATTTAATTACCATTATCCCCATATAACCAATCTCTTGTGTAAACTAATGACTCTACTGTATCCAACTTCAATGTACTTTGAAATTAATCAAGCACTTGACCACCAATGCTGAAAGCTTACTCATATTCAACAGTAGATATAGGAATACTCAAGACATCACGAGCAATGGACGTAAGATAATGAAAATTATTTCCTTTCCAAAAGCTTAAGATGTCCAAGTTCTTATTTCTATCTAACAGTGGTTCATCCAAACAAAGTTCCAATTGGGTTTTCTAAATGCAAGCATAATTCACGCTCTCAAAGTCATCAAACTCCTACAAGACAATGAGACATATAATTATATATAAATTATATTCAAGTAATAAGTAAATATTAAATATTTTAAATGTAATAAATAACTGTAATGTTTACCTTTGGTATATCCACAGTCTGATTAAATGCAAAGTCATCAAGTGCCACACTTGAATCACATGTTTACTTTGAGGAGAAATGCTATATGTAGATGTGGTAGTGAAAGATAATTTGAAGCAAATTAACTATATACTCATTGAATAAAGAAAAAAATTTCTCTTGAACATGATTAAATTCTACTAAATTATCACCATAACTCTTTTAAATGCAAATTCAACAAATATCATCTCATATCTTGGATCCAAAATAACATCAATCTTACATGGTGGAAATTCAAACCAATACTTTAAAAACTTGTTCATCATTTTTTGTGCCATATCTCTCACATAGTCATTCTAACATTCAATCAAACTCTTTAACGTCACATAAGCCATAAACACCTTAGGAAAATTGAAATTTGAAATGGGGGTACTTTGTGCTGGAAAAAGTGCAAGTAATCTCATAAAAAAATAGACAAGAATTTGCTCATCTTTTTTATTTTTTCCATTCAACTTTGGTGGAACAATGCTTGTAACTAGAGTCACTTAATTGTAAATGAGAAAACACATTCTTGTAAAAAAGGCAATTTCAAGCATAAGAAAAAGTTAAATTCCATTGTTGGCACACCTTTTCTCAACTTTTTTTTTTTTTAACTATCTAAAGAAACTTGCTTAGCACACACCAAAAATTTTTGTTTTTTTATTTGCTACCCTTTGATATACTTCATACTTTCACGAACTTTTTTTATTTCTTCTGTAATTTCTGTCAATCTATCTTGAACTATCAAATTAAGAATATGCGCACAATAACGAACATGAAAGAAATCACCATGAGACAATAAGGCTCCCTTTATTTCAATTGAGATTTGAAAATATGAACACAAACATCATTGCTTGTAGCATTATCCAGAGTCAATGAAAATATTCTTCTCTCAATACCTCAGTCACACAACATTAAATTTATCTTATTAGCCAAATTAATCCCAGTATATGGAGATAACATAATGCAAAAATTTAACACCCTCTTCTGCAATGTCCATTCTCTATGAATGAAATGTGCTGTTAAACTCAAATAAACATCTGTGGTTTTGTAAGTCCATAAATCAGAAGTTAAACATATTTTACCAAGAACTTCTTATAACATGCAAATGACCTTTTCTTTTCCATTTTTGTACATCTTTAACACATATGATTTTGCAGTATTTCTTGATATTATTAGTACTTGTTCTTCTAAGTATTTGTGAATTTTCTTAATACTCTCATACTCAACAAATTGAAAAGGTAAATCATGCATCATGCATCATCAAAGTATTAGACAATAATTCATGGTACATATTGGGATCAAATTTGAGAAGATGAGTTGACATAAATCCTTCATTATGATCTATAATCATCTGTCTAAGATCATGTATCATAGTCTATTTAGGGCAGCAATACATATGGTTTTTCATATTACCAGTTCCAGATGTACTTGGACACACGTACACAATGCCCCACTTTCTACATTTTGATCTTTGCTTTCCATCTAGATGATAATTGGTTAGCAATTTATCGAATAATGTCCTAACTTCAGACGTCAGCCTCCTTTTCCGCTTTTTGTCAACTTTTGGGCAACTTTTTTTCTGTTGCCTCATTTTCTAATTCAATTATGTCATCCGTGTATTCATCTCTAATACTTCAAGAATTATCAACCATATTAGTTTCAATTGAATCCATTCTTTTTCTGCAACATAAAACTATAATTGATACAAATTAGACAATGAAATAGAGTTTATAACAAAATTCAAGACAAAAGTAAGCCACACTAATTACAATATGATTACAATGCTAAAATTTATACGGTCTCATTAGGTTCAATGCCTCTATTTTTAATTCTTTTATATTCATAACCGATTGTTTTCAATCCATAATCTGATCCATAACTGAATTATTAGGAGTAAAATTGATAAAAAAAAAATTGATTATAAGTGGTAATGGGTAATTTTGAAAAAAAAAATTGAGGAATTAAATTATAAAGTAATAGACAAATGGTCATTAATATCGCCTTTCATGTTCATTTAAGCGATTTGTAGGGTGAACCTATATTATTCAATAAAGGAAACTAAATACAACATTGAAGTTAGTTAGTTAGGAAATTCATAACTTTGATAGTATAAGGAAAATAATTTTGAAATTCGGAAGATCCTCACTGCATATATTGTCTTTTGTTTAATTTGTATGATTTTTGCATCTCATCAAATAGGTCAAATCATTTATATAAGTTGTTCACAATTCAGGGAATTAATGCAAATTTTTCAATCCAAACCTTGGTGTCTTTGAAAATTTATGATCTGCGAAATAAATTCTACCCAATGAGAGGTTTTTATTCATCAATATTTCCTTCACACATATATGAATCATACAATTTCATATATATTAATTTTTTTCCTTTCATGGAAGCTAATTTTATGCATGTAAGTTTCTAAAATCCTTTGACTTAGAGATGAAGACGAAGTTAAGAAGGCATTTAAATGGTGCAACTAACCATCACATTTGCAGATACATATTTCACACATTTCACATGCAAATCAGCAACAACAGTGCCTAAAGCAAAATGATTCTCAATGCAAACACGAATTCTGATTCCACGAATAATATGGGCTCACTAGAAAGATGCCAAATCTAAACAGACTTGAATCACACTAAGAAGTGCTAACCTACTATGTTCTACTTTCATTAGGGTAAAAAAAATAATAAGAAACAATAATCAACAATAACTTCAAGTCTCAAAGCAAACAAAGGAACGATGAAGGCATACATAAGAATCAAACAAGAAGTGAAGAAAAGTATCTTCGATTGAAAGAAGTTTAAGTCTGCATTGAATTTCATTGATAGTTGCAGTTAAAAGTTTCTAAAACATCTTGATACAACTAAAATGTTAACGCATGGGGTGGAGGTTTGGAGCTTAGACGGTCATACGGAAGCTTTTGTGAAAATCAATTATGAAACTAGGATTTTAGCTTTTGAAAATTGATTTGTGTTATTTTGTAATGTTATATTTTTGTTTATTTTTTTATTCTTATTGGGCTAATATTACATTATGGATTTTTGCATTGAATTTTAGTTTCATTTCAAGCTTTTGCATTAAATTTGGGCCCCATATTAAATTATGTAAATAATGTTTATTTTTAAAATTTTTAGAAAAATTAAATAATAAGACATAATTAATAAATAAGTAATATGAACACGATACGATTATTATTATTTTTATCAAAATTTTTAAATTTAAATTTATTTATTTATTTTGAATTCGTGTCGTGATCCATATTATCAACCCTATAGATACATACATACATATATATATATTTATATATATATAAGAATGAAAAAAAAAGAGGTTTAAAGGTTATATATTATTATTTTTTTATAAATAATTGAAATTTATATTTTTAAAAGTATTGACATTGGTTAAAAGAAATTTATATCTATTAAGTATTTGACACTGTTCAAATGAAGAGATTTTATAAAAATTTTAAAATATTAAAAATCTGCAATGCAAGCAAGTGGGTATAATATTATAGATCTGATTTCCAAATCTCCTATTTCGTTGAAAAAGAGATTATTAAATTTAATTCCGTAACAAACAAATGTTATTAAAATGATATAATAATTATATGAAAATGAATCATCACCAATAAAATGAATGCACAGATTCTACGTTACTTTTAAGCATATCCCCAAAGTCAAACCCCGTTTGTTGAAATAATTCACTCACAAATATATGAAAAACAATTCACGATTGATAATTATTACGCTGAAATTTAAAAGCGCGTGACTACCACGATCTGATTTATAAATATTTTAGTATGTTTTTTTAAATTCAAGTACCATCTTAGTTTCATTAGGCCCGCGGCTTTACAATTGCTTTAAAAATCCGCAAGGAAGAAAAATAGAACGAAGTAGAAATATTATTTGAAAGGAGATAAAAACGATCCAAGTCATAGAATTTCTCTACATAAACTGACAGTGACAGCACCCTTTATCTCTCCTTGTCCAAACAAACAGACACCATAGATTCTGAACCTCAATCCCATCTGAATCTTCTCGGAATCATGGTGTCAAGATGTCTCAGCATCAACCTCCATCACCATCCCCAGCTTTCTCTTCCTGTAATCTCCCATAAATCAAAACCCTCGAAATTAGCTATTCCTTCTTTCCTTTCAGGTAAAATAGCTACAAATTTGACTACAGCCCACAACTTTTCCTGCCCTGTCCTAAAAAATAAATGCAGCATTTTGACCATGGCATCAACTGAATTCGACGAATATGAACCCGACCCTACGCTTACCAACGAAGATCTTAAGCCAACAACAATCAAGGAGAGAACTTTTTCTTGGTGGGAAATGGCTAGTCTTTGGATTGGTCTTGTTGTTGGTGTGCCATCTTACTATCTGGCAGGAAGCCTGGTTGATCTTGGCATGGCTTGGTGGCAAGGAATTGCTACTGTTGTTGCTGCGAATGTAATTTTGTTAGTGCCATTGGTGCTCACAGGTCACCCTGGAACTAAATATGGGATTTCTTTTCCTGTTTTAGCAAGATCATCTTTTGGGATTCGAGGTGCCCATATTCCTACTCTGCTTAGAGCATTGGTTGGCTGTGGTTGGTATGGAATTGAAACATGGATTGGTGGTGAGGCAATTTTCCTTCTTTTGCCTAAATTCATTAAACAATCTTCCCTGTCACAATCTTTACCTTGGCTAGGAACTTCTCCTTTAGAATTCGCTTGTTTTATTGCTTTTTGGTTAGCTCAATTGACCATTGTATGGAAAGGAATAGAAGGAATTAGAGAGCTTGAAAAATACTCAGCTCCAATTCTCATCATACTCACTTCTAGTTTCCTCTTTTGGGCTTATGTCAAAGCTGGAGGATTTGGTGACATGCTCTCTTTATCATCCAGGCTTTCCTCTTCAGAATTTTGGTCACTCTTTTTTCCTTCACTCACTGCAAATATAAGCTTTTGGGCTACTCTTGCACTTAACATACCTGATTTTACCCGATATGCCAAGAGCCAAACTGACCAAATTTTGGGTCACTCTGGTCTGCCAATATTTATGGGAGCATTTACTTTTGTTGGCTTAGCTATAACCTGCTCCACTCGAGTAATTTTTGGGCATGTAATCTCTAGTCCAATTCAACTTCTTGAACAAGTTGGAGGGATTACAACAACAGTCCTTGCTATCATAGGTATTAGCCTTGCCACAATTACAACAAACATTGCAGCAAATGTTGTAGCCCCAGCAAATGCCCTTGTCAATCTTAGCCCTTCAAAATTCACATTTAGAAGAGGTGCTCTCTTAACTGCTTTGCTTGGAATTGCTTTTCAACCTTGGAAGCTTCTTAAATCAAGTGAGAGCTTTGTGTATACGTGGTTAGTTGGTTACTCTGCTTTATTGGGTCCAATTGGTGGCATAATCTTAGCAGATTACTATCTTATTCGCGGTGCAAAATTGAGCATCAAGGACTTGTACTCATTGAATCCTTATGGAGCTTACTACTATTCAAAAGGCTACAATTTGGCAGCAATCGCAGCTTTGATAATTGGGATATTGCCTGTGATTCCTGGTTTCTTGCAGAAGGTTGGATTCCTGGCTGCCATACCAAATTCTTTAGTTGTTATTTACAACAATGCTTGGTTTTTCAGCTTCTTCTCAGCAGGTTTTCTCTATTGGATTCTAACACGTTTTAGAGGAAAACAAGACTATGCAACCTTTGAAGACCCTCTTTTGCCCTCTGGAACTTAACATTTTCTTGCATTGTACAGATATAGAATACTGTTGAAAGTTTAAGCGTTTGATTCCCAAGAATCTCGTGATAAATAAAAAGAAAATGATACAGAAATTTGTTATTATGCATTCATGTTTTTGTTTGAATGTATCTATGATATTATATGTTTTGACAAATCGTATGTCACCGGGTTTCGAGTATATTGTATTTTGTTGTGGTGCCATCTAGTAAGAATTTTGGGCCGTACAATATTTGGGCCTGAAGCCCTGAAGCACCGTAGGTTGGCTCGATTTTCAAACGAAAAATGATTTGTTAATACATCTTATTTAGAGTATAATAACAACTTCAAATAATACAATTGAAATGTAACTTAACGTTGACATAGACAATCAAGTCATAAATATAAATAAATTAGCCTTTGAACCAAAACATTACAATCAAAACAAATAATTATTTATGTATTTGACAAATAAATGGGTATGTACCTAATTAAATGACTCGCACCATATTTGAAATCAAAATTTTTGTCCCAATAATTGCAGTAGAATTGAAGATGATTCTCCGTTAAAAAATCATTCTATTTTTTTCAAGATCATTTAGTTTGAATTTTAGTTATCATAGTTTAAAAATTGAAAAATAAGCTAAAAATTAACCATTTTAATAAATGATAAAATGTATCATTGTGTCATATATCAACATTTATAATTTATTGACTTTTTTATTAAAATAAAGCACATATGTATTTAGAAATGAGGAAATAAAAAAATATAGATTCTAGCAGAAAAAAAAAAGACCCTAAATTGTATTTTTTAGGTTTTGAGTGTCCATTTGATTTTTTATTTGTATTGTAAAAAATAATTTTTTTTGTGAAACAACATTGAGGGACACAATTTAATTATTTTTTAACTAGGGAAGTTGTTGAACTTATGAAGCTCAACTACAAACATAGTGTAATTTTTTTAGGATTTTGTAACCTTACCACATAAGACTAGAGACTATGTTGGTCACTAAAATAGGAGTAATGTAACTCACTAGATATTATTTTAGATAGATCGATAGATAAATAGATAGAACAGTCACTCAGTCTTTCATCTTGCGGTAAAAATTTTTCAACCCCTTAGGCATGTAGATTCAATTCTTGTCTTCTCATTTTGTAGAATTTTGTGGGTTGTCTTTTGTCACAAAAATTTAATAGAAAATAATTCAAATATACAAAACAATTAAAGCCAATGATGCTAGTTAAAAATCAAACAAAAATAATAATGAGAAATTTTAATTAAATATTATTATACTAGCTTCATACTGCCACTTTGAAATTTCGTATAAGCTTTTCCATCCCCATCCCCTTCACAACTCAATATATATATATATATATAGCATCTAGACTCAACAAACACTCACAAAATTCCAAAAAAAAAATCTTTATTTCTATCAAGATGATCAAGAAAAATCATCGACGATCAATCTTTTCATCAGAAAGCTGTAAATGGGTTTCTCACCTTTAGTCCTGATGGACCTCAAATTAATCAAGAATTGGATATGGTTCTAGATGATATAAAGGAAGGTTATTTTGTTATTTTTGCCATTTAGAATGATGGAAAACAAAGATTTGCTATGTTGCATTAAACAACTTCAAAACCTCAAAATTATTGAGTTAATTTTAATAGATTGCGAAGAAGTATAGAATCACACAAAAAAAAGCTCTTACAATCCCTTGTAAGCTAGAGGAGTTACAAAATTGACATCAATGCAAGATGATTAGTGCTAAAGCTAGATTAAATACTAGCATCATTTAAAGTAATAGTTGTACTTCTCATAATTAGCCGAACACAATACGAATCCATAAAATTTATCTCTTGTGGTATTATAGTAAACCAAATAGGTAATAATGGTATATTAGTTTCATTGCCAACAAAGCTTGCAATATCTATAACCTACTAGTTAGTAAATGTCACAAAGACATGTTTTCTTTAAAATTGCATATTACATTAGAAGGCATGTTTCTTGTAATTACCTTCATGATCATAAAGGTTATTATAGGCCACAATTGCCAATAATTGATTGGTTGAAAGCTTGTAAAAAGTCAAAGATTCATAAAAATTAGGGAAATAAGGGAAAAAAAAAAGGGATGATTATAATACTAAAAATGCCTATCCAAATATTTTCTCAATACAAACTCAAATTTAAATGCTTATTTTATCTTTTATTTTGTTGATTTGATTGAATCAATTGCTTATTTAACATCAGAATTTTACTTCAACAATATACCAATGCCTTTTACTTTTGTTCTTATTTACAGAAGACATGAAATTGAGAACTCAAAAAGAAGTTTTCATTTAATCATCTAAGAGATTTTGTTGTCGACATCTTAGAGGAGAACATTAAGAGCACCTGTTGACAAAGCTAGTATTAATAATAAAAGAAAGGGCCACGACAAAATTAGTATTTAGTATATGATTTTAAAAAAAAAAAAAAAGAGGAAATTGACTAAAGTATTAATCCTATTTTGGTACTGTTTGTTTGATGGGCCATTTTATAGGCAAGTAAACACATTTCCATTTTAAGATGTTTAGATCATGAAGATGCCAGCTATGTAGAATGAAATCTATCTATGCAGTTGTGGTAATCATGTTAAAGTATGATCATTATCATTTTGGGTTGTAAGGTAATGTTATTATTAACCTATAATTCATGCGGATGCAATAAAGCTGCTAAAATCTTATAAAAGTATGAGTTCCACAAAAATATTCTTAAGCAATTAGTTGAAAACTTGATCAACTTAATAGACCTTTGGCCTTCCACATAATAAAAGTTAATTTTGTTTGGAATATTACAGACAGCTCTAGGACAAACATAATTTGTTATTGTTATGGTCAATTATTTTATGAAATAAATTGAAGCAAAAGCTTTGTTGAAGATCATTAAGGATAAGACCATGAGTTTTATGTAAAGAAATCTGATATGTAATTTTAGAATTACTAATACCCTAATCATTAACAATAGTAAATAGTTCACTGGTAAAATATTTAAAAAGTTTTGCTCAAACTTATTACTTTATAGTTTAAATCCTTAGCCCATCCATGTAAAAGCTCTTGAGTAAAGCTAGATGACAAATCAATACCTTAATAAAAGTTAGAAGATGAATCATCAGGTCAATACAAGTTAGAAGATGGCTCAACTAAAGCATCATTTAAATGATTCAAAGGAGTTTTTTGGATAATGAGTTGAAACATACATAATATACCAATAATTATTACACAATTCATGAGATAGTGCAATTTTGTTATTATAAGAATGAATCAAAGGTTAAAAATGTACCTTTATAGTTTTACAAAAATTATAACATACTTTCTTTCTTGTTCCTCAATTCACTAATAATATATACATACATTACCATCTATGTGTATATGTGTGAAGAAAAATCAATACAAATAGTAGCCATTTTTGTAACCTTTGTGTTTTACATTTTATTCTTATTAAATTTTAAGTTAGTATTAAAGTCGTTGAAATGGCAAACAATAAATAGAGCATGATTTCCCAAAACATAGTCTCAGAATCAATTCAATCAAACAACGAATTCTTCACTTTATCCACATTCATTAAGTTAAGTAGCACAAATTACTTGTTATGAAAATCACAAGTTCTTCAAAGTATTCAAGCAAATGTCTTAAAGAAATTCAATGATAATAACCAAGACTTATCTAGAGGATTGAATATAATGGTTAATGAGAATCAAGACATCACTATTATTGAAAATCCTAAGTTTCAAATTTGAATAAAATAGGATCAACTGTTGATGAGTTGGATGTTGTGTTCTATGCTTGAAGGTATGTTAGTTTCAACTACATAATGCAACATCTCAAGGGAAGTTTGAGTAACTTTGGAAAAACTATTCTTGGCCCAAATAATGGCAAGATCCATATAGCTTTATTCTTAGATTTAAAGCACTAAGAAGGATTCCATGAGTAAGAATGATTATTACCATAAGATGAAGTCTTTAGTAAATAATCTAAGGTATGTTGGAAACATAGTATTTGATAATGAATTCATCATGCTTCTAATAAAAGAACTGAGGCCAAAATATGACCCTATAGTAGTCAATATCTTTTCAATAATTGAAAGGTTATATTGTAAGATGTCTATGCAATGTTGATAAGTTCTGAAAACAAGATTGAGAAAAAGTTGGTTATTTGCTTCGTGAACTATTAACAAAACATGACTGCAAACCAGCAAAGCACAACCTTCAATAGATTTGAAGAAAAATTCAACCAGCACAACACAGGTCCTTAAGAATTCCAAGGTGAAAGAAGATGCAAACAAGGGAACAAAGGCAGCAAGCTTACTTTCAAATTTGTGACAAGATATGGTATGTGGCAGCAATATGTTGGCATCAGTTCAACAAAAAATTTAGCCCTCAAATAAGTCCAAAACCTAACCCCAAAGGGGCATATGTTACTACAATGATCCCTCATGATATCTAGATAGCAATGCTACGAATCACATCATTAAAATACTATTAATTGCATCATTAAAAAACTTAAATAACCTCAATATAACAATAAAGTACATAGAAAATTAGCAACTGACAGTAGATAATAGCGTTAAACTTATAATTCAACTATAATACATATCTCTTTACATATTGAACACCCACACACAATTAAATATTTAAAATTAAATCATTTGTTATACATTTCAAATATCACTAATAACTTCATTTGCATCTTTAAATTTATGCAAGACAATGATGTTGTGATTGTGTTTTGTGGCAAAATGTGTTTTGTTAAAGACAAATAATTGGGGATAATATTGTTGGAAGAGGTTGTTAAAAAAATGGACTCTACAAATTGTTGTCATTACACTTTGTCCAAAAGTCTTCTTGCATAACTTCTTGGTCTCTAATATCAATATCCTAGATGTTAGCAAACCAAAATCAATATTATCAATTATGTTAAATAATGTAGAATCACATGTACAAAATTTAAAAGTTGAAACAGACTTCAATAATTGGCATAAAATGTTTGTTTACCCTCACATGACCACTCTTAAAAAAACTTTTTCTCTTATAATATTCCTAAAGTCAATAAAAAGTCTTTTTTAAAATTTTTCAATGCATGTCAACTTAACAAAGCATACAAGTCTGATTTCTAAAGTTTTGAAATTTAAACCTATATGTCACTTGATCTATCCATTTGGAACTATAGAGTGCTTTAACCGTTTTATGAAACCATTGACATTTATATGACATTATATTTGTTGATAATTACCTAGGTTTCACTTGGTAGTATCCACTTACCCAAAATTTAAAAGCTTTCCTTTCATCAATTACATTCAAAACTCAAATAAAAAAAATACTTTGACAAATTCATTAGGGTATTCCAATGCGACATAAAAAGAGAATACAAAACATATGAACTTTATCTAAAACAAGAAGGGATAAAACTAAAGTACTCATGTCCCTAAAGTTACCACCGAAATGTCAAATCTAAAAAGAAATATAAACACTTGATTGAAATTGGACTGGCCTTGATTGTATAAGTAGGAATGCCATTAAATTCTACGTAGAGTTTTATAGTACTATAGCATATTTGATTAATAAAATTGTCTTAATAACCTTGGATAATAAAACACCTTTTGAAAACTTTATAATAAGAAACTTGACCTATCAATGATGAGGACATTTGACTGTTACTAGTATTAATTTTTAAAGACTTATAATAAATATAAATTAGATTTTTCATACAGCCAAAGATGTTTTGCTTGAATAAATGTGTTCCATAAAGGATTTATGCTTACATCATACTCAGAGAGTGTATATAGCAAAACATATTCAATTTAATAAGTAGTTTTTCCTTTTCAAAGATGATAAAAAAATTTCTTATAAAAAATCTAGGATAATTAAGAAAAACATAGCAATAACAAAGTAGTTATTCATAATGCCTTTTGGTCACATTAAAACCTAAACAAGTATGATAACTTATGGAGATTTAGATTTTTTAACTTCATAAACAGCAAAACGTATTAATTCATTTCTTGATGATCTTCGCAGCACATAAGAAACATATCTCTTTTGCCAAACACTGAATCCTACAATTAATACAAAAACTACAGTTCAAAAGATAAAACTTAAGTATATATTTATAAAACAAATCAAATATAGAGATAGAAATTAAACATCCTTACACGCCCAAGGGTAATCAAAAGTAAATTAAGGATATCCAAATCAATCCAAAACCTATGCCATTAGTGAATCTATTCTAACATCTGAAATCACTGAAGCAGCCTTGAGTGAACCTAAGTGGAGACAAGCTACGATGGATGAATATGAAGCAATTGTAAAGAATGAGAAATGGACTTTAATGTCTTTCAGTTCAAACCTTAATTGGTTGGGAACAAATGGGTTTATAAAGTAAAAGAAAACTTCAATGAAAGCGTTTTGAGACTAAAGGCAAGACTTATTACCAAGAGGTTTCACCAAACCTTGAGCATAGATTTTAATGAGATCTTTAGCCATGTTATTAAGGTCATAACAATTAGAATTGTTTAAGCTTGGTAGTGAATAACAAATGAAAGCTGAGACAAATAAATGTAAATAATGTTTTCATTAATAGAGAGTTTTTAAAGACTATATACATAACATAACTTGAGGAACTAGAAAACCCTTCCAAACTTGATTATGTGTGCAAGCTCAATAAGGCTATGGCTTAAAACAAGCCCCAAATGAGAGAATTCAAGTATATTAATATATGGCCTAGCATTACAACAAAAAAGTGCAAACACAAATATTGGCAAAAAGTGATTTAGCCTTAAAAAGAATTACACAAAATACTAAAATAATAGAAAATAGAACATTCATTCTAAATCGTAAAGAACCTTCCAAATGTTTAAGAAACTTCTGAATGCATATTGTTTAAAAAATATTCTTATTAGTTTTTTTCTATATTATAATTTTTCTTTGATATAATTACTGACCAATTTACTTAATAAAATATCAAGTTTTTGTTAAAGTCACAAGCAAATTTCATATGGTTGATTTGATATAACAATATGTCGAGATTTTGAAACATGTTAATGATAACCTTAATGCTACAAAGTTTCTATAAGCTTGAAGACTCATAAAATCCCACATTGCTTGGGTAGAGTCTATAAATGTGCTTATAAGTGCTTTACTATTTCTTAACTAGTACAAGACTTTTTAAGTTAAAAACTTGAAATCTGTGATTCTAAAAAGAAAACCATAAGAGATTAGGGTTTGGACCTATTGTGTCATCTAAAGCTGTGTTAGAATAGATAATATTATACTAATTGGGTCGAATTATCACATTATGAGACTGATATATGCCCAAAAATTTTAAAAAGCTAATATCTAGTTGAAGATACAAGGCTAATATAGACTTGAAGACTTTACAAGGCAAAGTAACACCCACTTTGATAATTTTACAAGTTATAGAGAAATCTAGTTGCTGAAGGTATAGAGTTAAATATTTAGCTTAACCTATTTCCACTTTAATAATATCTTCATTTTATATAAAAACTTGTGATTATATAAATTAAGTAAATTTCACAAAAATGAATCATAGATAAGAAAAAAGTCCTATAGACTTTAAGTTTGAACATAAAGTAAAGGTTGATATGAAAAAAGAAAGGTGATCAGTTAAATATCAATTTTAGAATTTTTTTTATTCATTTGAAGCTTTCGATGCATAAGATGTTGGTTGAATTCACAATATCACTTTGTTTGATTGTAGTTATTTAGTTATCAAATTTTCTAAACTCATTATCACTGACTAGAGTGTAAGTAATATATTATGGATAGTTAGTGTTATTTTCATCCTTGGCTTCATTGCTAATAACTTTCTCACCATTATTAGCTTCATTGTCCTCATCTTCGTTACTAGTTGATTAGGTAAAATAAGCAAGAATATCAATGATTCAATTTAGATTCATATTAGGATATCAATTGTTGACGCAGAATTTTCACTTTAATGAGTGCCAACCGATAATATTTTCCTTTTCAACTTCTTTGTACATGATCTCAAGCAAAATAAAAATTATCAAAGGTTTCGATACCCTAACAAAAACTCCCCAATGCTTAAGCTAGAAAATATCTCACAAGGTCGATATAGGAATCCCAAGATTATTTTGAAAGAAAAATCATGCCAATATATGCAACAATCTATGATTTAAAAATTACTTGAATCATTTATGCATTTTATCATACATGTGGTAGACAAATTTAATATATATTATATGTATGCATAAATATAACCATAAGATTAATTTATTATCTTATATATTAGACTAGGTGATGAAGAAAACCTTAAAAACACAAATCCTCTACAATCTACATTACCAAGAAGGAAAAAATCAATGTGATCTAATGGAGCGAAAAAGATCTAAGATTTTTTTACAATTGATCATATGAATTTGGTAAAGTAAGCCATTTTTAAACTTAACATTTATCCAAATTACAATATCAATACTTAAGTGTATTAATGAATAAGTATATACTAAGACAAAAGAATAATCATTTAGTAATTATCATTTATTACATTATGATCCTTGCATTTTTATATAATTACATTTATTTTACTATTAAATAAATAATTAAGCATAACTTTGAAGACTTAATTGCAGTTGTCAATAATTAATAATTTTTATTTAAGTCCTTTGATAATCTATATTATCAAAAATGACATGTATTTTATATTAAATTATATAAAAATGTAAAGTTATGAAATTTTTTTAAATATTTTAAAGAATCATAAAAACATATAATGCTTGTATATATTTATTTCGACCAATATATTATCCTAAAAGTGTTATGTTTCTTATCGATAATATTTTTTTCTGTAAAATATTTTTTTTCTATTTTAGTTATTGATGTGACCATATAAGTTTACTATAGAATAGTTGTGAGCTTGTTCTGATCTATTTGGATATCAAATGTTTTAAAAGTTCAATGATTATGATTAACATCTAGTAACGTACTATAATTTGTAAACCACAATGAAATAGTATTTCATTAAACTTTATCTTAATTGTATATATCATGTGAGTAATATTCTTTCGTTATTCAATCCTAATTGAGTAGAGTCTATAGTTTGTTGAAATCTTATATCGATATAAATACAAACTATTGATCAATATGTATTGAACTCATCATCACGAACTTTATTGTATAACATTCAATTCACTCTTGTCAAAAATTTACTATTTTAATTATTTATCAATGTTCATTTGAGAATTCAAATTAGAATTGAATTAACAAAAATATTAATCGTATGTATATCAGACCAACAAATTTTATCTTGATCATCATTTATTTTTATATGTAAATAACACAGAACCTAATCGATTTTAACATACAAGAAGTAATTGGTCTTATACTTATATACCATATGAACTATATGCATCTACAATATATTCGACTATGTATCTTAATTCAAAAGATTATATTGCACACTAATATAATTATATGATAAATCATTAATTACATGTATTACCATGTGATTTATTGTCGATTGATTATGTTCGAAAATTAATTCTCTAATGATTAATATCATCTACTATACGATATTGTTGCTTGTTCAATATTACTTACATTAGGAACAATTTTAATAATATTATTTAATAATTAAATAAATTATTTGAATAATTTATAAATATACTTTATTTGAATACATAATAAAATGAAAAAAAATAATCTATATTTATGAATAAAGAATTTTTTCTTACATTATAATAATAAAAAAAATTATATGTATATATATATAAAGTAAAATATCCCTGAAGTCAATAACACGACTTCTAGAGCATATCCTAAAAAAATCTCACTTACACTAAAGATATTTACTATTGTATCCCATATCCATCTACTCAAAATAATGGTTCAATTATTTGACGTTACTTGTAAAAAGATATAAATATGAGTAGTAGTTACTGAATTAACTATGTAAGATTAACTATCTAAAATAATATTTATTTTATGATCAATTATATTACAACTATATATACATGTTTTAGTCTTCTTAAGACTCTTGAGTTATTAAGAATAATTTTTCTGCCTTGAATTGAACTTTCTTAAATTTTTTTTCCTTTTAAACCAATTTTTGGTCATTTCTTTTGTGTTTTTTTAATTCTAACTAGTCCTACTAACAGAAGCCATTGAATATCTTTATGTTTATTTCCTTTATTGTTTTGTTTATAGAACTCTTGAAGTTCATTGAGCAATTTAAAAAAAGTTCGCTTAATTTTATTTAAATTATAGTTAGTTATAAATAATTTATAACTAGTTGGGATGGATTAGAGAATCAAATTCACCTTGAGATGATCAAGTATGAGCACCTCACAAGCATCTAATTACCACATATGATTTATCATCTCGATAACATGATTATTTGATAGCACCCCTTCACTGAGCCTTACACTAAAAGAGAAAATATATAGCTCATACTTTACCATACCAAAATTATCGTCATACAACTCTTGTGAGCAACGAGGTTGTCACGAGCACTATTGACATTTTCATTTCTACTTTGAAGTTCTCTGTTCATTGAAGTTAAAATGTAAAAGTTCATTTAGAGTGGTAGGGCTTCTTCTAAGACATAGCCAATCTTTTCGAAATCAATAATTATTCTTAGATTTTGAAAACAATCCTTAAAATTTTGCTTGTCAAAATATTATTGTCATATTATTTGACAGTTTTATATGTTTTATGTCATAAAATTTGAGAAACTGCAAGAAATTAAAGTATCAGTTACATCTCATATATTTTCAAACAATTTGAATAATAACTATTAAATACTATTTAATTTGAATCCTACACTTCTCAAATTAGGATTAAAAGTTATTGAATTTTTAATAAATTAAAATTTAATAAGGAGTTAAATTCTTATCAAAAATTAATTAATCTCACATAATAGAAATTTTGGTCATTGAATCTCGATAAGTAAGAAACTCTTTCCTTTTATATCTCATATAAGGTTTGATTTATTTTTCTTGTCTTAATCTCTAATACTTCACATAATAGAAATCTTAATATTCTAAACCAATTAAATTCGAAACATTATACTTTCTCAAGATGTACCCTTCATTTGATCCTCGTATCATAGAAATTTTAGTTTAAATAATAATATACAGTCAAAAACTAGATAACTAAATTCTATAATATTAATACTGTACCCCTTATATTACAAAAATTTTGTGATACAGTTTTAATTCATAGAATTCGTTGTTATTCCACTATAGGAGACATGAATTTAATAATTTTATTAAGAAGTTAATTTTCTATCTGAATCTTATATGTATCATACACATATCTTAAATATATAAATAAATAATAATATTATTATTATTTATTCATCTCATGAATAAATATTCACTAACCAATATATATGTGCATATTATATATACATGTGTACATTTTATTAATATTTTATTACCTGTTTTGTTAACAATTCTCTAATTATTAACACACATGTAATACTTTACACATTATTTTTTATCTTTATTAATTGGTTTGATTATTGTATTTTTTTATCTTACAAAAAATTTTTCAAAAGTATTATGAATTGGTGTGGATTTTACCGTAACTGGTCAAACCAAAAATTATGTTTTTACTTGTTTGTATTGGTGAACTAACCTAATATTTTGTTTTTGGTTGGTAAAATATTTTTATGCAAATTCATATAATAAACATATTTATGCATATTGAGAAATGTTTATAATTAATACATAGATATGTATGTATCAAATACACGTACATAATATATATTTATTATGTCATGCTTAAAATCAAATTTAAATGCATAAACAAAACATTACCATACATGCAATATTCAAACACTTTAAACACATATTCACATGCATTTAGTTAATTACACCAACAAACAAATATAAGCTTATCATATAAATTCACACGTACATACATATATATATATATATATATAATCTCATTACATATATATATATATATATATATTAAATTAAGAATCAATAATAAATACAAATATGTGTTTAACACATTAAACACATGAAACCACCATGGAAACTATTTTCATTTACCGACTCTTAATGGTTAACATATGAAAACATGAAATTAAACGCTTTTAATTTCCCAAATATAAACATACAAATATATCATATATATGCACATGTTTAACATTCACGAAAAATAATTTTTCACAAATGTAAATATTTGGCCAACTGTTATGAGTGCCATATACATGTGTAAATCAACATTATGCATATTTAAACTTTTACATAAACACATTTCCATCAACAAGGCAACCATGGTTGAAATTTCCATCATGTGAAATACAGGTACAATTTCGATGGAAAATATTTTTATTTTTATTTTTATTTTTATTTTTATTTTTTATTAAAACAACATACTTGGCCAAACCTTATGGCATATGATGCCATCATTTTCATTTCCATTTAACCATTACAACATCAAAAAGGAACATATATATTTAATGTATATACATCTCATGCAAATTCACTCACCATTTTAACATAAACTCATCCTTTATATATTCCAATCATATTAGAACACAAATACACATTCAAATAACGTTACAACGAGTTCATAATATCATGATAATGCATCTAATCTCATTAGAATTGCATGAAAAATAATTTTTGAGACAAAAATCCCACATGGTTGAATATCCCCTTTATGCATTCCTTTTAGGTTTTCAACCAACAATAACACACACATGGGTTTATTTTATCACCATGAAACATCTAATTATATTAGAATCAATTGAAAACAATTTTCAACCACAAATACCCATGGTGGCTGAATGCTCTTATACGCATTCCTTTTTCGATTTTTCAAGCCAATCAACCATATCTATCTTTCTAATCATGCTCTAATACAATTTGAAAGAATGATCATGCCAATACTTGCAACAATCCATGATTTAAAAATTAAATAAACTATTCATGTATTTTATCTAATATAGGATAGAAAAATATAACATATATCATATATATGCATAAATACAAGTATAGGATGAGTTTATTACCTTGTGTATTAGACTAAGTGATAATAAAAAAACCTAAAAGCACAATGCCTCTACAATCTATACTACAAAAAAGGGATAAATCAATGTGGTCTAATGGAGAAAAAAAGAGAGAGGATTTTTTACAATTCATCTTATGAATTTGGTAAATTAAGCCCTTTTATACTTAACATTTATTCAAATTATTTTTTAACTCTTAAGTGCATTAATGGATAAGTATGTACTAAGGACAAAATGATAATCATCTAATAATTATAATTTATTGCATTATGATTCTTAAATTTTTACATAATTACATGTACTTAACCATTAAATAAATAATTAAGTATAACTTCGAAAGTTTAATTATAGTTATTCAATAATTGATAATTTTTACTTAGGCTCTTTGATAATCTCTATTATCAAAAGTAGCATGCAATTTCTATTAAATTATATGAAAATATAAAGTTATAAAAAATTTTTAAATTCTTTAAAGAATTGCAAAAATAAATAACACTTATATATATATTTATTTCGATCAATATATTATCTCAAAAGTGTTAACTTTCCTACCGATAATATTTTTTTCTTTAGAATATTTTTTCTACTTTATTTATTAGTGCGACCATGTAAGTTTATTATGAAATAGTTATGAACTTGTTTCAACTCTTTTAGATATCGAACACTTCAAAAGTTCAATGATTATAGTTAATATCTAATAATGTGATAGTTTCTAAAATACAATAAAGTAGAACTTTATCAAACCTCAACTTAATTATACGTATCATATTAGTAATATTTTTCTATTGTCCAATCTTAATCGAGTAGGTTTATGGTGTGTCAAAATCTTATATTAATATAGATACAAACTATCAATCAATATGTGCTCAACTCGTTATTATGAATACTTTCATATAACATTTAATTGACTTTAATCAGAAATTTATTATTTTAGTTATTTATTAATGTTTATTTGGGAACTCGAATCTGGATCAAGTTAACAAAAACTCTAATTCTATATATATCGAGCTAACGAATCTCATCTTAACCATTATTCAATTTCACATGTAAATAACACATAATCAATCGACTTTAACAAACAATATGTAATTAGTTTCATACTTACGTATCATATAAACCATGAGCATTTACATAATATTCGACTATAATGTCTTAAATTAAAGATCATATTGCATACTAGTATAATTATATAACAAATTATTGACTATACCATGTAATTTATTGTTAATTGATCATATTCAAAAAATAATTCTCTAATTATTAATCTATATTAATGTCCCTATAACGTGACTATCATTATTATTCATATTAATATCGTATTATGATATTCACCAAAAATATTCGGTATGCGTACTTTACGATGTTATTGTCTATTTAATATCATTTACACATAAAATAGTTTTAATAATATCATTTAATGATTAAATGAATTATTCAGACAATTTACAAATATACTTTATTTAATGCATGACAAAACAAAGAAAAAGGTTTATATTTATGGATAAAATACTTTTTCTTTTATTAATAACAATAATAAAATTGTATATATATACAAAAGAAATTTATTGAAACTGATAACACAAATAGTTTATAGAACATATCCTAACATATTTTTAGTAAAATTAGTTAACATCATGGTATTACAAGAATATTTTCTTTCCTCTTTTTTCGTGCTTTGATATGCTCCATTTAGGTAGTTATGAAAAGTTATGTTAATAACTTCCCCTTTAGTGGTGGGTAATATACAGGGGACAATTAGTTAACTACTTGAGTGGTAGGTGGTTAAACGATTATGGGTCAACATGCCTATTAATGTAAAAGAAAGCTATATAGAACATGGAGCTTAACTATTCCATATTCTCAAATCTTCAGTTCAAATGAAAAGGATAATATTCTCAACTTTTGATTTGTAATAACAATTATCTTTTAAGATGTTCTCGAATAGACAAACATTACATTTGAGGATGTTCCAGGATGAATGGGTCTTTAGGTGGTCAGTTATAAAGGAAATATTTAATATTTGAATTTATTAACAATTTCATGGAATCTTCAAATAAGAGATTCCTCAGACATTATCTTCACAACCTGTTGAGCATGAATAATATTAATATTTATGTAGGCATTTTCTTGTCTTGCTCATGTTTCGCCTTCTTAAGCTAATTAATTTAGTTCATAGTTTTGCAAACTTAGAATCTTCTAAATCAATCATTTGCCTTATTCAGTTGGCCTATTATATGCTCGAACTTAGCGATGAATATAAATTCCTTGATACTTCAACTATGTTCATTAAAGTAATATATTGATGACAAGTTAGGAGATGAAATCCTTGAAAAGTATAAAGAATTATGAGTTAATATGAATTTGCATCAATCTCTTTCCCAAAAAATCCTAATTAACCAAATACAATAAGATGTCACATGAATCTCGTTATCAACAAAGTTGATCTACCTATAACTTGATAAAAGTCAACAATTAAGAAGTAATATTGGAAGATGGACAAATGTTTAAGATGTTGAATTCTTCAATATATTAACGAGCACATGCACTTGATTGATTATTTAAGACATTTTAACACACATGCATGGTCATAATTTGATTAACTATTCAAGGCAATCTTAACATAAATAGTATTACTCCTAGCCCCATTTATCATATACCTATTTTACAATTGTCTAGTTATTCAAACTATTAAAAACAAATAAAGTCATTGCAATTGAAATTTTCTCGAAAAAATTGTAGTTATAAAAAAATTAAGTAGCAAAAATGATAATGAGTACCTAAGTAGCAATACTATTATTAAACATTTACTATAATCCTCCACTTTTGAGCACCAATTTTGAGCACCTAATATTTGGTGCTAAAAAATGAATTCCAATTTCAAGCATCACAAATTTTTTCTCCTTTTTTCTTTTTTTTTTGGCAAAGTATGCAACACCCAAGAGCAAAATTTAACAATTTTTTGCAACAAATTTTCAAAATTTTGGCCACCAAAACCAACACAATCCATGCAAAATGCAACACATTACTACATGCAACATCTCTTTCCACAAAAACTTTAATTTTTACGGCCACCTAGCTACATTTTCTAGCAAAATATCACCTAATTTAAACATGAAATAAGTACAAAATAACTCACATTAGTTATATTATCAATGTCACATTCATCGTCCTGATTTATTTCAAGTTGCCAAAAATTAAGCACTTTTGATCACAAGTAAAAAGAAAAATGTAAAAATAAAAATCTAAAGTTGAAATAGGAAGAAATTTTTATTATTTAACTACAAGAGTATTTTAGTTTAAAAGTAATATATTTAACTCATTTGATAAACAAATAATTAAAGTAGCTAATTTCGAAAAATAAATTGTAGAAATGATTATTTTCAAAAAAATTTTGAAAATGAATATTTTAAAAAATGTGTAACACAAAACATTCTTTTCCTTTCATTTTTTCCCTCCTGTTTCATTAGAATCAATCATTAAACCACTATGTGATGGCCATGCAGACCCTTATGCAGCCACCAATGAGTCTTCTTTCTCTCGTTTTCTCATTTTAATTAATTAGTTGTTATAGGATGGATTTGTCATTAATTTACTCGCAAGAGATTTGATGGTAAAGAAGAAAGAGTGGGAAAGAAAGCAACGCTAGAGGAAAAAAAAATTAATATTTGATTCTATACGTAAATTTTAGAATTACAAGAAAATAGATTCTAATTATCAACATTATAAGGATTAACAACATGGGAGGATGATGTAAAATTTTCAAATTATTTAAGATTGATTTGATATTTGTTGCAAATCATGGGGTATAATAAAATTTACCCTTTATTCAAGATTCCAATTTCGTCCATACCTTCCTTTTAGTTTGACCTGGAAAATGTACAGTGACAATATATTGGGGGACATGGGCTACCACGTATCATCCATAAAATATATTATACAATGTGTCTCATAAATTATTATATTATGTTAATGTATGTTTTTAATATAAATATTAATTTCATAATATTCTTGACATGAAGTGTTAACACAATCGAATAAATATATGCAAATGAGTTAAGTACTATGAATTAATTTATTTATAATTCATGAATAATATCATTAAAATTTATACGAAAATGGAATTAATTTCAAGATACTGATAAGTTCATTATTTTATTTTGCAAAGTAGTAAACAATCTTGGCTAATGGGTGATAGTACTACAATTACTATTTAAAATAAAAATACTATTTTTTATTTTTTATTTTTTATTTTTTATTTTTGTTTGGTTGGCTTGCTACTATTTTGAAACGATAATCACACGGAGTTTAATAAATTGGTACTTTTAACTTGTTTTTCCATTCTATGGCCGCGAGGGACCTACTTGTTAAACAAAACAAATATATAATTTAATTTAGTATTTTATCCAACATTACGGACTAAATTGTAAATATCCAAAACAAAACTTAGGAAAATCAAAATGTGGCGGCGTTTTGTTTCATATCTAACGGTGGAAAACAAAACAATCATCCCTCCCACGGCTTACTCCCCTCCCTCTCTGGTAAAACATTTTAGAATGAAGATTGTAGGCAGCATCAATCCCTCTCAACGAGGTATTGAACGCGGTGGCACAACCCATCTCCTATCCTTCTATTCAACCTTTCCCTGCACACATACATCTTTTATCCTGACGAACAATTTTCTTCTAGAATTTGTTACGACAGTAGACACATTGACTGAAACGCAATCTTGTTATCTCACCCACCAAACAATTGATTATGTTATTGTTGAACCAGCAAATAAATCAGTCAAATCCTTTGTATTTGACGGAAAAAAATTATATCTTGATCTCGGTGGCATCTTGTTTTTTCATTGGTCATATTAAACCGACAAGGGCCGCATCTCTGCCCGACTGAAGGCCATTTATTTGTCAGCAATCGCCATCACGTTTTGCCAGACTTAACAGCTATCCAAGCCAAAATCAAACGTCTCCTTGCAATTCCGTGCCTCACAAAATATACAAACGAGTCAAAGTTTGGTGGTCTCTGTTCGCTTCACAACTACCACAAAATCTGAACGCATTATTAAACCCTATTTCATGCCGACGCTATAAGTCAACGTACTAATTTCTCGTCGGTTGCAAATACTAATTTTTGCTCCCTTCCGTACTTCGACGACGAAAACCCCACGCACTTTCATAATGAAAACATAACCATGTGTACCGCAAGAAAAATTAATTTGCACGTTCACTTGTGCTAAAATTAGAGCTATAATGAATTTCTGATAACATAATTTCAATATTTTCAATTAATTGTCTAAAAAACTCAAATGCAAAAACCATAAGAGAAATATGATTCATTTAGTACAGCCTTTTAATTTTTAACATTTTTATAATAAATATATTCTAAAAAAATTTATATAATTAATTTAATAACTAAATAAAATATAATTTTTAAATAAAATAAGAGTATCTTAAATAATATAACCTTTTAGAAGAAGTTTAAAATTTGGTCTTCTAAGATAGAAGCAAAATAGCTTCTTAATCCTTCAAAATTTCTTTTTCAACTACGATCAAAATATAAATTAAAAAAAATAAATATTAAAGAAATATTAAACATTAAAAAGTCAATTTGACAGATAAAAAAAAAGACATACCAAGTGGACACTTGAATAAGTTGTGTTCCCTTTTGGTTCGTATCATGCTTCAAATTTTACTCCTATTTTTAATGCATTATTACATTACGATGCCTAATATTTTTGCTACTTAGCATCATCGGACAGGTTTTCTAACTCAATTAGCGCTTGATCAATAAGGAATGGCCCAAGGTAATACAAGTGAGTCTGTCTAGTTTGCAGTAAGCAACTGAAAATAATAAACACATTATTAGTTTGGACGGATAAAACGTATTCAAGCTCAGAAAGAAAACAACCGTAAAACGTGTTTTCCGAGTCCCACCTTTTTAAGAATACACGTTAGATGTTGTATCAATGTTGCATTATATGATACGGGGTTCCATCAACAAGGGATGGCCCAATATTATTTTCTCTTAACTTTTGGCTTGTTTCCTATTGCCTTCACCAGCCATTATAAATTTTATCACAGGCTCTCCAAATTTAGTTGTAGGTTTCACAAAGGCTCTTAATCAACCATACTTTCTATTCTGCATAATCATGAATGGATCTAGGAAAGAGAGAATTAGAGGCTTGATGAAGCTTAAGCTGCTGATCACAAAGCTTTGGCGGGATCTTTTTACTCGAGGAACTGATAAGAAAGATGTTGCTGAATGTGCAATGTTGGTTCCGAACCATGTCAAGGAAGGATATTTTGCGGTTGTTGCAGTGAAGGGTGGCGAACCAAAGAAGTTTGTTGTAGAATTGGGGCACCTGAGCAACCCAGCATTCTTGAGTTTACTTGAGCAGGCTAAAGAGGAATATGGATTTCAACAGAAGGGAGTTCTTGCAGTCCCTTGCCAACCTGAAGAATTACAGAGTATTTTACAGGACAAGAGACATAGAAGAGTCAGTGCTGAATGGTAGATTGAACCCGGTAGCTTCTCCAAATCAGCTCTTTGTTCTTCTAGTGCAAAGATAGTTGATTCTCTAACCTTCTTCGCTATTGTTAGTTTAGCATTCACTAGTGACCAAATTTTTTTTTTTTTTTTAATCAAAGGAATAATTCAATGACTTCACATCATGTTGTAACAAGTGTGTGTGGGTGCGTACATGCACACGTGCACACATTATGCCTTAGAAAATTCAGTGCCAATAGAACTTCTACAGAAACAAATGCCAATCTACTTTTGCCAAGAAATACTTTAAGCATACAGTGACCTGAAAGCCATTGAGACCTAGCATCATGGTGTTTCACAATCACTATCAAATCACAGCCATCCACACAAGAAAAAAGTAGCATCTAAAACTATTGTTTGGCATGCATTTTCCTTTCTATCTTCTGGATAAGAATGATCATCATGCATGCTTTTGGCTACTGATTGTGACACAAGTTATAGCTACGAAAATTAATTGTCTAAATGTTATGAATTAGCAGGCCTTTGTTTGCATTTATCACTCCATGTGGTGTTATAGATTAGAAAAAAGAGCACATCTTTTGCAGAAAAATGGATCTGAAATGAGTTACAAATAATTGCCTCAAATCCATAAAAAGATCAGCATATGGCAAGGCTGAAGCCACTTCTGGGTAACCAGTAATAAGAGCATATTTTTCTAATGTGAAATATAGCCTCAAAAGCACTTGAGAACTTACATATGTTAAAAACAGAAAGGAAGCACTTATAGTTGCCACAACTCTATTTCTGATTTATGGTACGTTTGGGGCTGCAATGCTTCTATTAGCTTTCAAAACACAACACATTAAAGTGTTTGACAAACACTAACTTTTACTTGGAAGCTAATATTTACCACTTATGGTCTACTTGACATCTAATGATTTTATCTAACAGCAACTATGGCATTAAAGCTGGAACATCTCAATCCTAAATATACCCTTCCTCTATGACACCTGCCTAATCCCTTCCCCATTTTAAACCAAACCCGTCACAGTCCAGGTATAAGTGGTCTCAATCTAATTCCAAAATGTCTTCTACATTTCCAAAAGACCTTACCAGCTAAACCAATTAATATTCACCACAGATCTAGATAAGAAGTGAGCAAATTATAATTTCATATCCATGTATATCTTAAAAGTTAAAAATGAGGCTTTTCCTAGCCCACTCAAACTGAACCTTTGGCCTGACACTCCTTTTAAAATATCAAATACACATTTAAATATTGGAAGACACTTGATAAATTTGTTTGGGTTAAACTCATTTCCCTTAACCAATTTCTAAATCTTCTGATTAGGTTGTTTCATTTGAATCCAGATTATTGCTCCAATTTTCCCCTCACTTCTTTTTCATTTGAATCAGAAAACAATATATAGCTCCTTGATTAAAAAATCAAACTTTTTGAATCACAATATAAAACCAAACTCGACAAAAGGAAAATAAGATCACGTTTCCTTCACACATTGTACTTAACATTACACAGCATACTCTCCTAGCTGGATCTCTCAAAAGAATTACATGAAATGTACAAACTGTAACCAATATTGAATCTTGCATGTAAAACACATTGTGGCATTATTTTACCTCAGAGCAATTATTTGGGCCCACGGGTTCTCTCAAGCAATTAGATATTGCCATTATTGCAGCTTCAATGGATGCATCTTCCCCCTATTTCGGCCACCAGATAAAATAAAGTGCATTTCTGATCAATTCAGGAATAACTCCAACAAATCTTGAACAAAATAAATTTCTAAGTGCAAAGAAAGGAACCTCACTTTCTCTTTCCAGTAGAAGATGTTCCCATATTTGCCTGCCAAACGGCTCCAGAAGCTGCGGGGAATGTCAAGGTCAATTGAAGCCCCAACATTGAAATTTAATATATTGCCTGGTCAAAGAAACATCAATATGTCATCCATGGTGGAGTTAGTCAAAAGAGATAGCAGGTTTTTATCATTTACCAAAGGTAGGGTCAGCAACAAAGACAATGGTCCTATCGTCTACTTGCCAAAAATCTTTAATTGCCAAACCTGCAAAACATTGAGTAATCAACTTTAGCCCCAAAAAAGTTCACAATATAGGAAGATATAAAATTTTGAAAAAGGAACAAGACATGTTAGAAAGACAAATGAAGCAAACTCAAATGCACAAGAAGATTGGAAAGAGAGAGAGAGAGAGAAGAACACCTGGTGTTTCAGGATAATTCTGGGCTAAAACTCTTAACTTGAATCCAGTATCCTTTTCAAGATCAACAATTTCCTGTGAAAGTCTTCTCTCCTGCAAACTAACCATGCAGGGTTTAGCAATTAAGCCTGTGCTCTTCAACTGATTTCATCATCAAAAGGACACATATTTTATAACACAATATAGTTATATGCCAGAATATACACATGGATTCCAGTACACCATTTAGACCTTACATGGCCAAAATTTAAAAAAGAAAGGTGCACAACGCTGTTAATTCACATAAGATTATAATGATGTCAACAACAGCATCACTCCAAAACACAATTTCAACGTTCATGGTTTTCTGTAACAAAAGATCAAATTAAATAAAGATTTTCAAGATAATTCTTTTTCCCTTACCCAGCAAAACAGGGAAAGGTTGTAATAGGCCACTTACTTTGCTCACTGTGCACATAGATTTGCAGTTTCTAAGTTTATCTACTGTCATCTTGGGGCATCTGCTCCACTTTTATACATTCTTTTTTTTTTTATCATTTTTGTTTGCATTTTATAAATCTTCTCAATTTTCTATCAAAAAAGGTTAAATATGTAATGTATCTACTATAAGACAACAACATGATGTATTGTGATAACATGAACAAACAACTCCTACCTACATTCAGTTGCATGACCAATTTGAAGACAGCAAACTGTGAGCAATAATATTTATTTTTTAATTTTTGTTCTTTCTATTTGAGGAGAGTTTGCAATTTTCACTAACAATAACACCTAGAGTATTTTCTACACTGCCATCTCAACAGCTAAAGAAATGTCAAGATTATATGTGATATGGACTCACTACTTAGAGAGCATGAGCTCCTTCAGTATCTTAATACAATAAGCAGACTTAAAGCTCTGAAGGAGATTGATGAATATGTTGAATTCTATGAGATTCTTAATTACAAGGAAAACACTATGCTTAAAAATCCCTGCTCTTATCCCAAGTAGAAAACCTTTTTTCTAAGCAAAGTAGAATGAATATAAAAATCATAGCAAATAAAGCACACAATTTGGGGTACTAATTAGTTCAATTGGTAAGACTTCTTGAGCTACTTCAAGAGATTTAGGGTCTGAATCCCAGTCACATAAGGATTGGGGAGGAATTTGGGTTTCATCTATATGATATTCCAGAAGAAATTACACGAGAAAGTGTCCGTGTTTAAGGACCATTTCTTTAGATTTTTGAATAGCATATTCTATTTCAACTGGTTCATTCAAAATAACTGTTCACAAGGAATAAGATGCAAAAATGCATAATAAAGACACACAAAACCATTAATCTCATAAAGAATGTCTGATGTTTGACTAAATATAAATCATAAAGGACATAAAAATAATCATACCTGTCCATCCGAGAGAAACCCTGCCACATCAATGACAGGAGTGAACTCTTTAGGAAGCAATTCTGGCTTATTGACCCCAACCTTAGCCTCAGAAACTCCCACACCTAGAGTGTTTGGCTGGTTCTTTTAGTTTCTTGGCTTGTATATCCAGAAAAATAATAATGATGACAAAATAAATACAGAAAAGCTCTGGCGTTGTGTATGATTTAAAGAGACTTAAGAAAATAGGCATATTATATAGATTGACAAAATCAGATGAGAAAAAAAGAAAACATAAATTCGAAAAGATTGTTACTGGATGCACATATTTGGAAAAAAATAAAATAAAATAACAGTGCTATTTCCAAATTGACATGAATTTGAAGCTAATTAATGGTACAACTAACATCCCACCACCATTACCAGTAAAATCAAAAATGATCAATATCAGGTACATATAACTATCCATTTACATGAATAAAAAAGTTTCTAACTCAAATTTAAGCCACATGGATCAACCACAAGCCAAAAAAAAAAAAAGATTATTCAATGTGACTGTAGATGAATCGAGAAATACTTACCTGAGAAAGATAAACCCAGCGATAAAACCCCAGAGAGGATAAAACTCAAAGATTTCGAGTTAAAATTTGCGACCCAGTTGCTGAACTTGATTGTTTTGGGATTTGCAGAGGCAGACAGAGACAGATATGAAGATGGTCTGATTGGTGAAGTAAACAGAGAACGTGAAGTAGTTGTTTTTGTAAGAGTGAGAGACGAGGAACATGGAATACGCACAAACGCCATTGCTTCCTTTTCTTCTGGGACCCTACAACTGAAAGGTGAACTTATTTATTCAATTTCTTTCGGATAAGATAATGGATTTTGAATAAGAGAAAATCAAGCTAAGCATGGATTTGCTACGTTTGTACAATATTTAATTATAGATATTCTTATATAAATTTTATTTAGACAAGCTTACGGATGATAATTTTATACAATTCACTTTCTTTTTACTCTTATGAGTATCTAAGAGATCCCTATAACTAACTCTAAACGAGTACGTATAAAACTTTATGCATAGAGTAAATTTGATATTTATTAATTCTCTGATTGGTGTTGTCATTAGAACCTAACAAGGATGATGTCAAAGAGTGGAGGTGGCGGTATTTATGGCGAAGTTCTAATTTGTTAAGTACATTGTTAGTAAATGTATCCTTTATAAAGGTGTATTTTGTGCACAGATTATCTTCTCTAGTTGTCCCTGAAATTTTAAGCGATTATATATTATAACGATTGCCTATAATTTGTTATGAACTTACTATTGTATAGTTATTTGTACGGTCGAATTCAATGCTTGCATATGTGAGAAAAATATATGTACACTATATTGTCTAAATATTAAAAATGACAGGATGCCGGGTTTTTAACTAAAATGACTCAAATTTTAAGTCCATTTATGTTTATGATTTTGGTTTTAAATTTTTTATATTTAGAGTTAAATGTATGGTTGAATGAAAATATTTTTGATTCTTTCTTTTGTATTTTTGTCAAACACAAATATACACATTAATTTAAGTTTTATTGTTATTTCATTAATTTAAATTTTGTTAATACAACTAAAAACTTTAAAATTAAATTTATGCACAATTTATTCATTTTGAATGTAATTTGACAATTTTTTTATAAAAATATTTGTAATAAATTTTACGAAAAAAATAATAAATAAAATTCTTTCGATAAATTTTAAAAAAAGATACAACTATTAAAACTATCTCTTTCTATAAAATTTGTTGAAAAAATAAAGTATTAAAATTCATCAAAAATGACAATTTTAACACTAACTCTTCAACAAAATTCGCTAAATAAAACAACTATTAAAAATATTTCTCTCAGGCAAATTTTAACACTTTCTTTCATTGACAAATTTCGTTTATAGAGAAAATTTAACACATCAAAAATGCCAAGTATTTGACAAAAAAGTAAAATAAAAAATTAAGAATAATTTTATTCAAATATTAAATTTTTGATCTCAAATATAACAAAATATTAAAATGAGATATAAATATAAATAAACTTAAAAATTGAACTATTTTAGTAAAAAATTCTAGGGCACTCTTCATTGAATGATTCACGATTTCTCTCGCCCGTATGGCTCACATAAAAGCTCGAAACAGTAGATAGTCTTATTTATATACAAATACAGCTCTATAGAAGTCTCAGTAACGCTTATATTTATTACTGTTAGGTTCAAGCTCTCACGTACGAAGTCCAGATTAATATTCCAAATTGCAGAGCTGATCGATTCCTTGTAACAAATAAAGTTTAATATTCCACATGTAACAAACAACACACTCGTAAGCATAGACGAAGCAGTAAACAAAATAAAAGCTACTTGACTCCATTTCACCTGCATATTTTTATACGGTTTTGAATGAGGCAGATGGTTAGAATATTTTACGAGTGGCCAGAGACGTGGTAGTGCACAAAAAAGATCAACTAAAACATGCCACCGACCTCTACATTCCAAAGTGTCAATCAACTGCAGAATCCAGCCTACGTTACCTTTGATTATATATTCAAAACATCTTTCCCACAACATATGCCTTAAAGGAATCGATCTTTTGCAGTTAAGTTCAATAATTACTAAATTGGCATCAAATAGACATAGAGCTGACTGTAGTAATCAGAAAGAGTAACAAACACAAGCTCCTAATATTGTTTAATACACTTTGAAACCAGCAGGATGATGGGAAACAGGCTAGGGGAAAAAGGGGAGAGAGTGGGGAGCACAAAGCATACTGAGTTTCATTGTTCAAAACATCTATCACATAGCACACTTATTTAACCGAAAAGCCCTAAGGGAAGTAGACAGGCCAATTGAAATAATACGAGTCTCGGAGGTCCCTGTCCATGTACTCATTCCACTGTAAAAGAAAAGAAAACAATCATGAGAATATAGAATTACCCCTTAGCATATTTATGAATACACAATCAGTATTTCACTATTTCATTTTATGATATTTTAGCTCAAGAGAAGTTGAAAAACAGACCTTAAATTTGTATGGCTGATTCTTTGCCCTTGCTTTCTTCCAATGATAATGTTCAAATAAAAATGCCTTGTCATGCCAACTGCAAATTAAGTATTTTGAGATGTGAGACAAAAGGGAATATTCACCCATGTTCCTATACCAGTAGCATTGGAAGAAGAAAAAAAAGCAGACGCAAGGATGTGAGAAAATAGAGTCTGACATGGTTAAAGCTGCAAAACACCCACCACAAGATGCAAAAAATGAATCTGAAGAAGAAGAAAGCAGAACTGCAAAACATATTATCTGACCGGACCATAGCATATAAGACATCCACAAGATGCACATAAAAGTTAAGAGAAACCCACAGCTAGACCGTTGTAGACCAACAAAATATTGCGCTATAGAACCCTATGACCACCGTGTTAGATGGTGCTGCCTTTCCACCTATATAAATCAAAGATCAACACTTTTTCTATGGGATGTGGGATGTAATATTATTCCCACCCAACAAACCAACTTTCTATCCAATGATTTTCTATGTGATATGGGACATGACATTCTCACTCACATGACAAACCCATTTTCTATGAGAAGTGGAATATAATATTCTCACCCACTCCATTTTCTAAATGATGTGCAATGCGACATTTTCATCCACTCAATCATGTAATGAAACTGTCATGTTAAGTCAATCCATGTTGGGCCTACTGATCAGCATTAGCCATTCTCATGCCCTTTGGGGGCCTACATCCAACATGAAATCCCTTATTAGACAGTAATGTGAGTTTTTGAGGCACACATACAAATGAAAATTTGGATCAATTTTGACACCACTTGTTACTGATTAAGAGCTTGTTATCAACCCAGAAGAACACTATTAGGTGGTGTTTCCTACCTTCTCTTATAAATACAAGACAAACCATCTTTTATATGGCTAGGAACATGACACTAGGCATTCCAACAATCAATGTTTGTAATATGATTAGTACCTTCATTGATTATTAGAACTTTAATAGCAGCAATTCCACCACTTTGAAAGCATAGTTCAAAATATTAATTAAGTACTCTCTTGTTTCAACCATGGCCAAAGGCAAGCTTCTATCACTAGGGCTTAGCACTTCAATGATGCCGAATAAAATCACCAAGGGCTGAAAATTAAGTTCAGAAAAAAAGGTGTAAACAGAATTTAGAGTCCATTTATTAAGTTTATGCAAACAGATTACAAGTTACACATAAGATGCATGATCTAGTCTTAAAAGGTGTGAGAACCATCCAGCTCTCTATGAAATGTAAAGGAATCAGAATTTAGAGCACTTAAAATCCTTTTTTCTTAACCACAATGAGATACCACAAAAGTCATGTCCTTATAGAGCACTTAAAGTAAACAAGCACATAAACTGGATGGATCATAATTAGTATGAAATCTACATGCAATACATCAGAGGTTTCTGCGTTAAGAAACTCCCTCAGATATGGAAGTTCTTCCTCAAAAGAAAAAACCAACACATCCGAGACTCTAAGATACAGCAAATCTACAAATACACAAACACGGCAGAATTATTCACAACAGTGCTATAGCACAGCTCACTAAGATGACCAGGAAATGAAATTAAATGGGGATTACACCTCTTCTTGCATCAATAACTTAAACAAAAACCCCCAAGTTAAGCTGAACAACTCAAGTACCCAGCGCTTCACCAAAAGCGCTTTCAAAAAATCAAACACGCATTTGAGTTTTACGGTGTTTGGTTGAAATTAATAGCCTACATGATAACCAAATAAACCCTTAACGAGAACTAAAAAGAATTAAATAACCAAAATTTATCGACAGTAGTATCATTCATATGATTATAAAAGAAACATTTAGATCTAAAACGAAACCAGTTAAAATAAAACTTTTAAAAAAAAAACCGTAATACAAAATAAAATAAAGAAGAGTACTTGAATTGATTGGTGAGCTGCCACAAGTAGGGAGAGGGAAAAGTGAGGACAGAAAAACCAAAGGATCCAATCCATATGTTTTCGAACCGCTCCGGTCCGGAGTGCGGCACACCCGGATCTCCTCTGTAGGCATTTCCAAAGTATTTCTCCATTTTCTCACTGTCTGCTTCTGTTTCACTTCTCGATGTTTATCAGTTTATCCGGATCCCTCTCTTTTTTCTTTCATCCGAAAAAAATTGTAACTGGCACTCCGGGCCCCATCGAGTTCTGAGCACGCCCCACTAATAGAAGTGTGTGTATGCGTGTGCATTTTCAAATGCGCTCGTATTAATCATAAATATGTCTGAACTCTTCCTCTTATTCACAATACTCTTTTTTCGAAATTAATTTTTATAATATTAAAAATATTATGAATTAATTCAAATAAATATAAATATTCATAAATTATAACTCTTAAATTGTTTTTTTCACTAGTGATATAACATGAATACTTATAATCACTCAAGTTGCTTTTCTTCACAATTATTTCCTTTTTTATGCACTCTCTTTAAGCAATTTTAAAGTGAACTCTTAGAGAGATATCATAACAGAATTGCTAGATAGCCCGAGACTTATTTCAAGATGTGTAATAAAATAACTTTGAAAATTATAAAAATACATTATAGAATGAATGGATGCCATTTTACTTGCCATGTCATTTAGAATGCATTTTTAGACTACAATTTAGGATGTTTAACATTTCTCATGTATTAACTAATGAACCTAATTTCATAAAAAAAGTTTTGTAGAGTTTCCTTCTACAATTTTTAACTCAACCAAAAATGAATCCGGCAATTCTTAAACTTTTAACACTCCCAAAAGAAATTCTAACTCCAACTACTTCATTTCATGACCACAACAAAATCTAACCAATGTTAGAGTCTTGGATAACAATTACTATTCATTTAGTTATACAAAACCACATGTTTGTTGTACCCAAATACAACCAATTGTCTACTTCCAACAAAAAAAATTAAAAATGTTTACAAGGCTCTATGGCTAGAGTATCACTAGTTTAAGGATGGCAATTTCACAAGTCAACTTACTTGTATTCAATTTTAATGGAATGTGTTTAGTTTGCATCTCAGTGGGTTTTAGAATGGGTTTGAAAAATTAAAATTAAAATTTATAGCGATTTAAATACGATACATGTGTAAATATTCGATAGGGATATTCACAAATATTAAATTTTTTAAATATATTTTTTCTAATGAAAATACTAAAACTATGTCATTTTTATAGTAGTATAATATCAAAATAACATTATTTTGATGTTATAATTATATAAACCTAGAGATATATTATTTATTAATTTATATATTATTATTTACTTTTGTAACAATCATATTTGGTGGGTGCTGCAATTTAGTAAGATGGAGATATGAATTTGGTGTGTAGTATTTTGAATTTAAAAATTTTGTTATCATTTTTTCACATCTTATTACATTATAATTTTTTAATAGGTTGATATATCTTATTGTTAAATGGGTGCTTATTACTTTATATAGTATTATTTTGGATTTATAATATTTTGTGTGTGAATCTATAAAATAATTATGTGTTTTTTTATAAAATTATTGTAATCAATTTTATTTTTTGTTGATGGACTCGATATTTCATATGAGTGATGTATTTATTTTAAATTAATATTAAAATTTTATTGGTTTAATTAGATAGATTATAAATTTAAATTTGATACTTTATAAAAGTATAAGTGTAGTTGAAAAAAAATCAGCTAAAAATATGCTAATATTCGTATGGGATTGATAAATGTTAAATACCTATTTAAACAAATTTAATAATAAAATGTTTAATTTTTAATGTGAGGTTTTGCATTAAGGTTTACAATAGACACAGATATAGAGTTCAGAATATTTGTCCTAAACATAGTTTATACTAGTCTCTTTAAATATCTAACCTTTAACATTATTCAAAACTTAAAAAATAGGTATGAACTAATGCTTACTAAAATTTTATATGCAATTATAATTTTTATGAATTAAAAAATATTTAATATGAACAAATTTTCAATTTCAAAGCCATATACAAGATAAGACTTTAGAGAAATTTTAAAAAAATAAAAATCTCTAAGAGATTTTGCAAAACTATTTATTCTTATTTTATATGTAATTTTTTTTAATATAACTCTTGCTTGTTTTCCCATTATTTTTAGGGAATATCGCACCAATTTTACATTTACAAACTTTTACCACAAGATTGATATCATAATCAAAATCACCAATGTATGATCAATCATAAACACCATTATTGCACTTTCAATGAATTAATTTATTAATAAAATAATAATATTTAAATATTCTATTATGAAAAATTAATTTCATGTAATCACCGTAAACATTTTCTATTGAAAGATGGCACATACTTATGAAATTCTATTGTTGAAATTATGTATGTAAAATTTTCAAGTAAAATATATATAAGTTCGAAGATTGACTATAGTATATTCACGTACCATTACATTCATTTTTTCAAGTTTTTTAAAAGTTATTTTTAAATTTTTTGTTAATATTTTAAGTACTATTTGTTACATATTTTGAGCTTTTTTAATATACTTTAAACTTTCTATTACGTATTTTAAGTACTATTTATCAATTATTTTATATATTTTAATATTTTTTATTTTAAATTTTATAAAAGTTATTTCAAATTTTATAACTGAAATTTTTTTTTGATATAATAGTATATACATATACCATAACTAATCCCATAAATTTAGTTTAGTAAACAATTAATTAGATCAACACGTAGTTATTTAGGAGTTTTGTGCACGTATGCTTTAACTTTAAATAAAACAAAATATCATATTTTTTAGTTTTAAAACTAAAATCATCCCAATTACATATAAATATCTATCTTAACATTCAACAACAATATTTAAACTCTTGTCAATTCTTGTGTTTCTCCATGATCACTTGCCTTTGTTCTATCCTTAGGTCACTCTCAATTTATATAAATTTGCAAAGCTAAGAAATTCAATTTCAAAGCCAATGCAATTCCAATTTTGCAAGAAGGAAATTCAATTTAAATGACAATACACAACAATTTTATTATCTCAATTGCCAAATGTCAGCTTAATTCCCCTTAACGCTTTACTTGCTAAATGCCATGAGTACTTACATATCAATTATGCAAACATTCAAAAGGCACCAATTGCCACCTTGCAAATTCAATTTCATGCGTAAGTCCACTTAGTTTAGGATGTAAATATAGGCCACGACATGATTATTTAACACAAATAAATATACTTACATTTAAAAAATCATGCGTAAATAATAAATATATTATATTTGTATTATCCATTTAATAATTATATCATATTCATATTTAAACTACTATATTTATTTATTTATATAAGATATGAATTATAAACGAATAAATGAATCATAAACGAATTTGTATATAAATAAATAAAAGGATCATCTTAATTAATTTGTGATTCAAATTTATTTAGGATTTGTTTTAAATTATTATATATTTGTATTTATTTTTATTTTTATTTTTTTACAAATGTTTTTAATCCAAATTCAAACTTATGAATGATGATATTATTTATATTGTTATTTTAGCAGAATTAAGATATATAGATGATGATATTTTGTATGGTACTTAATTTGTTTATGTTGTTAATTATTATTTTGGGTGAGAATTGAGATTTGAACTTATTAATAATGATGTGATTTATGTTGTCATTTAAAAAAAAAATAAATTTGATTGTATGATTGATGAGATTATGATTTTAGTATTTTTTTAATTATTTTTGTATAATTTGTTTGAATATTGAATAATGATACCTATGAATATTAAAAATTGGTATAATTGCTTTTAAAATACATTTTAGTTAATTTTTTTAAAATTAAATTTTTTAAATTACACCTTTAATAAATAACTCGTATTCATATTTAACTTTTTTGACATAACTAATAAATAATTGGATTTAAATTGATCTTTATTTATATAAAACAAATACAATGCGATAAGAATATAGCACAATAATTTGAATTATCATCTTTAACCTTAGTTCATCCGTGTTTTCATCTCACCCAACCATTCTCTACATGCACACACACACACACATACATATATATATATATATATATATATATATATATATATATATTGCAATGTTACAACCTACCTCCTTATTAAAATTTTGTTAAAATTCATGTATCTATTAGAAACAAATTTGGATGTTGAGTTCTAATATGATCCTCGAATTTCCTTATTAAACTTTTAACAACTTTATAGTACTATAGTAAACTTTTTTTTTTAATGAATTTAGAATTCAAATTGATTTCTTCTTATAAATAATATTTCCATTTAAACTAATATTTTTCTACTGTGATACATGTAATCGATTCAGACAATACTTTTTAAAAAGTAAGACATAAAAAAATTACGAATATTTGATATTGAAGAGGTAGAGCTAATTTATAAGATATTTTAGCAACTCATTATAAAATTTCAAAAAGACTAATAAATTTAATTTTTTTCTAAATTTTATTATAACAATACGAGATTTGACTTTCAAAAAACATGATTATCAATATCAAACCCTGATGGTCTCCTCCCAAAATTTGTATAAATTTTTGATAACTTTAAGTTGTAAGAAGTAATTATTTAATTAGCTGCACATTTTCAATAGTTTCTTTTGTCAATTCATGACCAATGGGTGAAAATAGTTATCTTCTTGTTCTTCTTTGTCTTCGTCGTGGTCATGGCCAACACAAGCATACTGAATTTTTTTTTTGTCTTAGAATTGAAATTATTTAATGAATATTATAATATGGTAACAATTTAAAAACACACATACATACAAAAGAATGATTTTTTAAAAAATTAGGTTTGTATTTAAGTTTTTGAATGGAAAAGAGAGAAAATTATTATTTTTGGTTCATATAACAATTTTTTATTAATTTAATATTATTCAGTTACCATTCTTAATTTAGTTAATTATAACAATGTAAATTAACCTTGTGTGGGCTTATTGACGAATTATAATAAATCATGATCGATATTGAAAATTACTGATAAATGAAGGGGTGAATTGAACTGAAAGTAACCTAACAAATTGTATGAAACCCGTAAATAACGCAAAATCCCAGCAATCACCCTTGTGATTTTGGTCCAAAAAAAAAAAAAAAAGGCCCCACAAGCTGCTAAACACGTGTTAAATTTTATAATCCACCGGAATTCGCTTTAACCAATCTACTCGGGAGAATTCCATAAAATCAATTAAAGTGAATCCTTCCCACACTAGAAATAAATTATTTCATAACTATCTATTTCAAACGCCGTTCATCTTGTTGTTAATCTATTATTATTATTATTATTATTATTATTATTATTATTAACTTATTGAAATTTTATATGAATGTATTTCTATAAAATCTGATACATTATAAACTTTCTCTCACTTATTATAAGAAATTTATGTCATCAATTTCTTAAAAGAAAAAAAATAATGAGAATTACAAATAGTGGCTCACATAGCATAAGGAAAGATGCCTTATTATTAAGAATAGCAACGGTGAAGATTTGCGATGAATACTTTTAAACTTTCGATCACATTCATTAAGAAAATTTAATATTAAATTTATATCAAATTCATAATAAATTTAATATTTTATTATTAAACTTGTTTAAATTAAATTTTAATATTATTAAATTTGTATGAATGTTTATAAATTTTTAACGAATTTTTTTTGTATGTTCAAACTTACTTATAATATTATTAAATATCAAATTTAAATTTATAAATTATTTAATTAAAATTTTTAATATTAATTCATAATAAAATTCATAATTCACGTAAAATATCAAGTACATTCAATATAAAATTTAAATTAATCATAATAATTTTATAAAATAATACATAATTATTAATAAATTTATACATAAAATATCGTAAATTGAAAATAAAAATTTTTAAACTTTAAGTCTGGAATAATTATTACTATGTTTACAAATTTATTTTATTTACTTGTAATTATTATTTGCTTAATATAATTTTAATAATAATAAATAAAAAAATAAAATATATGCAAATACTCATTAAAATATTTATGAATTTTTATTTATCTTCATCTATCCTAAATTTGTTGCGAATTTTATTATTTTTTTTCATAGTTGCTAAGAAGCATATAAAATCTATCCCGGATAAAATTGCCATCCCTACTCCTCATGAAAAATTTTTAACAAAAAAAAAAAGATAAATTTTAATTAATTAATTGTAATTTTTAAAAAATAGATGGCAGGTATTATTTAACACAGGATTGGGGTCCATTTAGAACAATTAATTCCCGGCTCAATAATCCAATCTCACGAGGCCCATTCTATGTACCCAAATGCTGCAAGCACAGAAATATACAGTACTCGTGCGAGAAGTATTCTAAAAATCTCGAAGTGTGATTGGTAGATGAATTTATAAATAAACCCCACCAGGATTCAGTTCGTCGTTCTCTCCATTCTTCTCTCATCTTCGATCCGCTTCTTCTTGTTAGGGTCTTACAAGGGTTTTTAAATTTCTTAAAATTCCCTCCGTATTCTCAAACCCCCCTTTTTCAAACTCAGAATTCCTATGTTCTCGGGTTTTCATTTTTATAATAAGTTTTTATCTTAGTTTTCTTGAAGTTCAATTGAAACATTCCATGCTCAGTTTTTGAATCACTGGTTTGGCTCTCGAAATCGTCAGTTAACATTCTTTTTGTTATTCATTTGATTGTGGGTTCTTGTCTCATATTTTCACATTTTTGTAGTATTCTAGGGTTCACTGAAATAAACTCCGGTTCTTTACTCGGTTTGTTTGCTTAGAAGTCGTGGGAAACAAGAACGGAATTGATTTTTTGAATGGGTGTTTGGTTTTAGTATTATCAGTATGAGGAGTGGGGGTTGATGGGGTAAATAATGAGAAATTGAGATAAAACCCTAATTTTGATATGAGGTTTTGAATATGAACCATGGAGATGGAGAGAGCACGGAAGAGAGCGAATCCAGATGCTACGAGTCATCAAGAAGACCTGGAGCTGAAGACTTTGGCCGAGCAGTGTCAAAAATTGCAGTGGCACAGATATGTGAGAGCGTGGGGTTTGAGGGATTCAAGGACTCGGCATTGGACACTCTCGCGGATATTGTGATTCGATACATCTGTGACCTAGGTAAAACATCCTGCTTTAACGCTAACTTAGCCGGTAGAACACAATGTAATTTTTTTGATATAATTCATGGAATAGAAGATTTGGAAGTGTTAAAGGGGTTTACAGCGACATCAGAGATTGGCAAATGTCTTGTGGCTTCGGGGACTGTGAGGGAGTTAATCGGGTTCGTGGATTCTAACGAGGAAATCCCTTTTGCTCAGCCAATCCCACGGTTTCCTGTTATTAAGAGTAGGAGGTTGATACCGAGTTTTGCGGATATGAATGAAATACCACCAGGCAAGCATATTCCATCTTGGTTGCCGGCTTTTCCTGATCCTCACACTTATATTCATACACCTATGTGGAATGAGAGGAAGTCGGATCCTCGTGCTGATAAGATTGAACAAGCTAGACAAAGGAGAAAGGCAGAGATGGCTTTGTTGAGTTTGCAGCAGAGGTTGGTGTGTAATGGTGAAACAGGAACTTCAGCCTCAAGGCCAGTAAATACTGATGAGGAGGAAGAATCACCAGTAACCGGAAGTAACCCATTTCTTGCTAAGCCATTATATTCTGGAGAGAAAGATATTTCTCCGGTTGTTTTGCCAGTTAAGCTTATAGATGACTTGTCAGGGGGAAACCGTTTTTCTGTGATGGAGGCATTTGTTCCTGCCATTGAAGCAGTGAAAGGTAGCGGATCTAGTGATGATGGAGATGCTGATAGGAAGTGTCTTCCCGACAAGAGGCCTACTGTTTATTTTAATTTTAGAACTGGCAAGAAATTTTTGGGTGAATTTTTGGATTCTAGTCTTAAGAAGAAGGGTGATGGGAGAACTACATCATTTGGGCGGGATGACGAGAAGGATGAGAAGAAGAGAAGAGCTGAGTATATTCTTAGGCAATCTATGGAAAATCCACAAGAACTTACTCAGTTGTAAATCAGTTGGCGACTGGCTTGCTCAGTAGAAATTTCTTAATTTAGGATCTGGTGCTAGCAGAAGGCTATGACATACCTTACATTACACTAAGGACATGCTGGTGCCCTGGTGTTTGTTTAGTAGGCCTGTTGGAAGTCTCTTGCCATCCCACTCTAACAATTTTAATAGGTATGTGAATGCTTGTTTTATTCTGGCCTAGTCTAGACTGATTCTTTGAGAATGAAAGTTTTTGCTTTTTGACACTGCAATGTTGTAATTTTTCAATCTCTTGTTATATTTGTATGGATATATTGAATCATGCGCTTCTCTGATATTCACAACTATATTTCACTTTTTAATATGTGAGATAAGATGGATATCTTCTTCAGTGCCTCCTGACCATTTTTTAGCCTTCTTAGTATTAGTGTTAAATAGTTGATAACTTGTTCATTTATTCTTACGGGTGATAAACAGACAAAGAATTAGGTATTTACATACCATAAGAAAATTATTTCCAGCAAAAATAAAACAATTTGCAACAAAAATAAAACAATTTTGTGAGAAGTAAACCTTGTTTTACAAGATTATCCCCAGACTGATTGAAAACCAAGTTGTGTTGCTGGTGGCAGAGATAAGTATTGTAACATTACTGCATGCCACATTCAATTTAACAGGGGGGATTGTTGAATGTTTGGGACTTGGTTAGAAAGCCTAACTTACTTAGATTTAGTAAGCTGGATATCAGATCAACTCTTCCAACTGTTAGAAGAAACCATGTACTTTGTTAGTTGCTTACACATTTTTCCTGTTTCAAGACATATATGTTATTGATATTTGCATAATAATGTTGACATTAGCAATATATCATTTTAATTTAATTACTCTGGATGCAATGGCTATTGTCAATTCAAAATATGAATTTTGCAAGTCATTTTCCTGCTGCACCAACCCATGAGAATTTGTGGTTTCTCCATTTTTCCAATATGCTCTTTTGAGAGGATTCCTTGCACCTCACTTTTTTCACATGGAATAACAAGTACACTCTTTTGATTGAATCCATATTCTTGTTCCGCTGTGTTGAATAACTTCAAACGTGGCGGACATCCAAGATATCTCAATACAACAGAAAACTTCTGGGCCTCTCCGTTGCTGTTCACAGGAATGGAAAAATGCCCTTTCTTTGTAATTTCAAAGTTGTGTCTTCTGCTACTACTATTTTGATCTCTTGCTTGCCTCCCTCAAATGCAGAGAAAATGTTTCTGTAAATGTTTCATTGCATTCTTAACCCTGAAAAAAAAAAAAAAAAGTTACCACTTCATTTCTTTTTTACTCTGATCCATGCGCTTTGAGCTCTTCATTTTCATCTTTTTCCTTCAAATCTCAAAACTCTTTCTGCTTTCGTTTGCTTGTCTAATGGGGAATTTTGTTGGGTATAAAATAGAGGAAGGTTAGGATATTTGGCAATTATGAATGTGGTCCATGTGGTCTCACCGATGAGAAAGTCTTGTAGAATCACTTGGCTTTTCCCCAAAAAAATGTGAGGGTAAGAAATGGGTTCTGCCGGTGAACTTTTGCGGTGATAGAGAGATTTGATCAAAGTTTCCTTCTAGTAGGTTTTTTGCTTTTTATGTTTAATTTATGTAATTGAAGCTGATGTTGTTAAGCTGTATTGATGCAAAAAATACAGTTGAATATAACAAAAATTGTTGGGGATGTTTTTTACGTTCATTCCTTAATATCCTGTAATTTCAGCCATTTGCTGGATGTAAAATTTCTGTTACACGAGGGTCTTGCAGTGTCTGTAGTTTGGAATGTACTTTAAGTTTACAGTTGGTTGCGGGGGCAGGGGGTCGGTTCTGGATTTATGTGAAATGTGAATCCTAAAGCAGGCCTGAAGGAGAAACGGCTAGCTTGGTAAATGGACTAAAGTGTGTTAATTACATTCTTACACAAAACTCAATTAATCCATATTTGGCACGTTTTTCAAGTGGATTGGCTTGCATTATTTATTGAAAATAATTTAATTTATAAAACAAGGAGAAAGGGCTTGTTTGGCTTGTATTGTTAATTCCACCAAATGGATTAGTTTTGCACTTTTTTTAAAAGAAAATTTAAAATATTAAAAGTATTATATATTAGCATAATTTACAATATTATTTATTTATAGATAAAATACAGTATTGTAAATTCCCACAGACATTGTCTCATTTCCCTGTTGCCGTCGATTGATTTGGATCATGGTTGATCTGATTAGAATTCTTATCAGCTACTCGATGCAATAATACTATTATTATTGTGAATATTAAATTTTGAAGTTTTAAGATAAATAATCAATCAAATGACAATGATGATGATATTATTGTATAGAGCATTAAAAATAAAAATTTGAAGATGTGTTGATTCGAGATGACATTAAAGACAAAGGCAGGTGGCATTGACAATAAATTTTATTTTTAAATTTTTTAATAAATAAAATAAAATAAATTATAATAAATTAAAATATAATTTTTTATAATTAAATATAGTATAATAAAAAATAATGTTATTTATAATAAATTAAATAAAATATAAATTAATAGTCATGTAAAATAATATTTTATACACGTACAAACTACAGTCTAATCCAACACTAATAATGATGGGTAATTAAATTTTATTAATTTCAATTTATTAGAGCCCATTACCATTTGAAATAATATATTTGAGTGCGTGGTGCCCAGGAGTCAAAAACGTCTATTGTCGGGCTCCCAGTTGGGTTGTGGAGAAATGATAGTGTTGGATGATATTAAGCCCAGTGAGGATGGCTCTAAAAGTTAAACGCGTAAAGAATTATATTGCTGCAAAAATACATTTGTCATAATCAATAATATGTTCAATCATAAAGTTCTGATGTATTAGTGCATCCAACATTAGAGCAACCGAATCATTGCCTGGTTGAAAATTTTTCACAGGGTCAAGAATAACATTACATTTTTGTGAGCGTTTAGGCTACAACATTTTGGCAAATTATCCACAGATTGAACCATTCAGTAGTTCTTGATTATTGATTGAAGAAAGACTAGTGTTTAGAGGCGTCAATTCCATAGCTACCACAGTTGCCAGTTGCTATGGCCTCTCTGCCGCTAATCTCCTATACAAATAATAGTATATCAAATTTGGATGACACACTGGTGCAGTAAAATACTCCGAAGCCAACTACTAGTGAGAATATGCCCTCTAAGGTCAGCATAATAAAGTTGCAAAGCACCTGACATCAACAATGATTACCAAGTAAAAATTTCAACTTCTAGTGTCAAGAAACCTCAAAGTTTCGTGTTGATGTCTGCAAAGTTATAGCGATGTTAATAACCAGTCCTTGATATTCTCCATTCAACTTTTACCACACAACTTCTCAGAATTGATGAAGAGAAACAAGATAAAGGAAGACAAAGTCTGTACTAAGATACATCATTCGAAGTTATAAACAACTAAAGCCAGCGCGAGGACACCCATCTTTTCTCCACCTTTTTCAAACTTTTACAAATATCCAAAAAGCAGAGTTGCCTTGAAATAGTGAAACTACCTCAATTTTTCAGCTTCATATCCACTTCCCAAGGAAAAGCTTTCCCACGATGGTTGAAAATCATGAACTCTAAGTTGCCTGATAGAGAAACCACCCTGCATTGAAGAATACAAAGAACCTTATGTCAGTTATCCAAATAATTGTTTTACAAAAATTACATCTTGTAACACCAGTTGCCATTTCACAATTTTTGATTTCCGTGTATGCCCAATGCTTCTTATAAAAAATATGGTCATCAATGGTACAAATGGATTAAGGCAGCGCCCCATTTAGTACAGTTAACAAGAAAATCAAGTCTGGCATCAAAACTCTTGGTTGCCCACACATAGAGCTAGAGTAAGAGATGAATATCCCAAATTTCAAAACAGCTAGACAGGAGTACATCTTGGGCCTGCTGGGTATTGCCATAAGATGATTGGATTCCCAAACCGGTCTAATCTCTTTTCATGGCAAGCGTCATAGCCTTTTTCACTCTGTACTTGACCTCTGTGGCATTCCCAACTACAAGCTTTGATTCTTCATTTTTGTTTATTTGACTTGGTTTACCACATTCATCAGCTATGAATATTTAACGCAAGTTGTAATTGTATATATAAAGTAAACAACTAAGGTAAAGAAATTCAGTTTAAAGGTCAGGATGCTTGCCTAATGAAAAGTTAATAATCGTGTTACTCCAACTCCCTATATATTCAAAATTTTTTTTACCAGAAATAGAAATGGTAGGAAATCTCCAACATTTTAGATTTCAAATCACCAATTTTGGGGTTTATTTGATCCCAACATGCACACGTCTTCACTCTGGGTAATTTGCTGTCAATTTATAAGAACTACACATTTGAGGGTAAGCTTCACAGTCACGTAAAAATTACAAATATCTAAAGACACAAATAGATAACTATGTATAAACCTTTTAAGATGACTGTCACTCATAAATGCCTGTGATATGTTTCTATAGTTAGAGACACTCAAATCTAGCTATAAAAGATACAGATGTCCACATCCAGCACACACCAGTATGCATCATATAGCACGATTTTCTAAGGACGGTTCAGGGACCATCAATATTCTAATACAAGGTGGAGGCAACAAACTACCTGTTTCAGTTGTATTATAAATTGTTCTTTGATTTATATTCAACTTCAAATTATTTGAAGATAAACCTATGCATGGCCAGAAATGCTGAAGTTAAGTAATCCCAATTGTCAGGGATCCTTATATTCAAATATCTCCACTGCCTATATCAATATGTTAAATTAAAGCTCAACACATTTGCAATAGCATCAATATTGAAATCAGTGTTGTCAAATAATCTGCAGGTGAAAGAATTTCCCAATAAATAACATATCTTTCTCCAAGTGTAGTGCCAATAAAATAATGCAATAAACAAACTCAATAAAAGGCTGCACTTTGGATCTACTTCAAGCAACTGCAAAAACAGCAGTCAAGGTAGCAAATCAAATGGAAGGGTATTATTGAAGCTGTAGAATTTTGTCAATCAACAGATAAAAGATTTTAAGCTTATGTTCAGAATATTACCCAGCTAAAACACAGTGCAATAACAATCATACTAGACTAAGGGAATATTTCAGATTGAGATGCTGTGATTTTTAATCCTCAGTTGCTAGTTATGGAATCAATAAGTAGGTGAATGCATCAGTAAATAATAGCTGCCAAATAAACACTATAGTTGCTATGCATACAAACATGCCCTAATTCAAAGCCACTATCACTTTAACTGTTGTGCTTACCCGTACCCTAATTCAGTGCCAGCGTCTTAAAACTACACAAAAAGCATTGGTTCGAAATTCGAATGAACAGAAATTAAACTGGAGGAAACTAAATCAGCATACCTATTGTCCTCAGAATCGGGATGAATTGACAGAAACTTCCCCGGCACAGTTAAAGCAGCCCACATGCATAATAATAACCCTAGAAGTAACTCAACCACCACCTGAATTCCCAAAAGGAAAATCAATATATTGATAGAAAAACAATTATGATTTTTATTTTGTAAAATAAATAAATAAAGCATAACATCACTCACATTCACGGGAGGATTTGAAAATTCCTCCTCCATAATTTTCAATAAACCCCTGTCTGAAACAAAATCAAAATAAAATTTCTCTTCAAATCCATATAATAAAAATAATTCGAAGGCAAAAACACATGCAGGATATACAAATATAGATGCTATATGATAGGGGATTACACTGAACAGTTGAATAAGCGGCATGAGCGAGAATCGCAACTCCGAGTACGCCAACAACGAAACCGACACCCATTGCCAAATTAAATTCGTTTCTCAGATTCTCCGATCTATGAGAATGTACAAAATTGCTAGCCTGACCTGTCGGTGGAAACACCGAAGCAAGAGACTGTGTTGTACACTGTAGCAAACCTTGATCCGTTAGTGTTTCGTTCGTTTAGCTCACTTCAAGAATGCCGCTTTATTTAATAAGATGCTCCGGCTAAGCGAAATTCACCACACACGTGTGTGTGGGTGTATATATATGTATAGATATATTTATAGATATATTTATAGGATGAAACCCAAAATGGACTGGACACCATAAGAATTTAGGAACCTTTATAATATGCCATTTTAGCCTTCGCTAATAATTCTTTAACATATTTTGTTTGAGACAAGTGTAAGCTTTCTACATTATATAAAGCCTCAATGCTAAGTTCAAGGCAAAAAATAGCATGAAGTTTGCTAACAAATTCCTTAATTTTAGTCATGTTAGAACTTGTAACCAAAATGTCATTATCATAAATTAAAACAAGCAAAATGTAGTGAGAAAAGTGTTGTAACACCCTCCTTTCCTTAAATATATGCTATATATTTATATGTAGATAATAAATTATGATTTTTGAGAATATATGTACATAGAAAATAATTAGATATTTTAAGAATATATTATAAATTGAGATTTAAATAAATAAAAAGAGTCAAATTAAGGACTTAATTGAGATTTTATAATAGTATAAATAGAATTGTGAAATTGTGTTTCAGTATTAATGTATTTGGGAGAAAGAAAGAGAACAAGAATAAGACACAAAAAGAGGAAAAAAGATAAAGGACCAATAATATTTTTTTTATTTTATATTAATTTTTGGATTGATGATTTGTTATTAGTTTAATAAGCAATTTTATTAATTAGGTTTTATAGAATATAATGATTGGAATTTATAACAAGATATTGATACTTAGGGTTTAAACTTTTGATTAAGAATTATGGATCTTATTTTTGGTGTAATAATAAAAAAATAAAATTTTTGTAAAGATGATATATGGCAATGGCTTAGTTCATAAATTTTATAAAATTATGTATTTTGAATTTGATAAAATTGATTTAGATAAATAAATTAGACACCTAAAGGGTTACTATGAATTTTATTTTATAAAAAAATATTAATTTTGTAATTTTTGATGATTTTTCAAATTTGATCTTATGAGCTTAAAAAATTAGTCATTTTTGTCAAATAGTTGAATGACAAAATTTTTTTCAGCTAGCCAAACCTTCTTGAAAAATTATGAAATTTCGTATTTTTATTTATAATTATATCTAATTTACTATAATTTTAATGTCAAATTCTATATATTTTGTTTGTTATGAAATTTTGAATAAAAATAGCTCACTACTTATTGGCAAAATTTAATATTTTAAAAATAAAATTATTTAAAATAACTAAAGTATATATTTGAAGCCAAAAATTTTTAATTGCTTAATATTTATATATTTTTATTATTTCTATAAAATTTTATGATATTTGGGAGTGTATTATATTTTTTAAAATTTTTTAAATAGCATAAGGTTAGTTTTAGTAAGTTTAGGAATACAGAGTTGTCAAATAGATTTTGTGTTATAAGTGGTACTAAGGTCTAATAAGTTATATTGTTCTTTGTGATAGTATATAAAAGCCTTATGCGTGATAAATTTTTTATTATAGATTAAGGTGCCTAAATTAGCATTTGTTATTATTGTCAAAAAGTAAGTATACTAAACTTTTAAATAAATCACAACGAACATATAATATATTTGAAAATGTTTTGAAAGAATTTTAAAGTGTATATATATATATATATATATATATATTGTTCTACAAGTATTGATATTGTATTTAATCATGAATGATTTTATGATCTTGCAATTATATAAAGTATGTATTTTTATACAAGTATTGGCTATATGCAAGTGATTATTTTATGTAGGAGTATGTGAATATATGAATATGATATGATATGTTGATGTGTACATTTACAAGCATTGTGTATCAAACATTAAATATGAATATATGCATGATAGTTCAAGAAAAGAAAATGTTCTTGTGTAAGAAAGTTTCATGAAAGCTAAGGTTTTATGTTGTCTAAGATATCAAACTTTATTATTTATTTAGTAGGTAATTATAAGTTATATGCAGTTTTTATTATTTAGTGTAATTATTCTTTTTGGGTTGCTATTATTGTTATATGTTTCGTATGATATGGAAGAGACATTTTGAGGTATTTTTAGGTATAATAATATTCACATTCATGTGAAAAAGTATTTGTGTATATGGGAATATTCACCACTGATCAGGGTGAGGGTGTATCTTTTATCTTTGGGTGTGAATATTTATTATTTTTTAAAATTTTATTTCTCACTTGCGTTTGGCTGAAATACAGTATGTCATCAATGAGTGATATTGGCTTAATTATTATTAATTGATATGTAAAGTCTTACAAGATAGTAATTGAAGGAAGACATTCTTAGTAAATTTAAAAGAAGTTTTTCCAGTGTTCAAACATTATGAAAGTTTTCGAAATGATTATTTTTTTGTCTCATGCCATAACATACATGTGCATTATATATATATATATATATATATATATTATGTGTATTTTGTGTATATAAAAAAGTAGTATGTTTACTGAGTTTAAAACTCATAGTTTATTGTGATTCTAAATAATTGAAAGATTTTGTACGTAGAGGTTGGATTTAACTATATTTTTACTGTCACTTGGCTTTCCAAGTTTAAGACTTTTGAAATTTTTTATTTGTTACATTATTTGATTTCATGATTTACTTTCAAGACTTATGTTTATTGATAATTAGAGATTTTTAACTAGTTTTATTTATGATTTTTTAATAATTATGAAATTTATCATAGTCTAATGTATTTTGTGAATGTTTTAAGTGTTGTTCGATCCTCTTGATTTTAGGGCATTATAGTATGTAAAATAATGATGTGTCAATTTTGGAATTAAGGATACCCTTTGAAGCAATGACCTACGAAGTTTATCAAACGAAGCTTTTGGAGCTTGTTTTAAACCATACATGGCCTTAATCGATTTGTATACATGTTGTAGATTTATGGATCTATGAACTCTTCATATTGATGCATAAACACAGGATCAGTTAAATTATGATTCAAAAGAGTATTGCTAATGTCTAAGTATCAAATTGACCAATCTTTTGTCACTGTCATATTCAAAATAATATTGATAGTTGAAGCTTTAATAACAAGAATAAAGGTATTTACAAAATCCACACTAAGAGTTCAATAAAATCCTCTTGCCATAAGTTTGCTTTACACTTTAAACTAACAAATTTCTGTTATATTTAATTTAAAAACCTTATTGAAAACATACAACTTTCATATCTAGAGAAGAAGAAATAAGAGACTAAGTTCAATTATGTTGTAGAACATCAAACTTAGCCTCTATAGCTTCTTTGCAATGAGAACTCTTTAAAGCTTTAATATCTATTGTTGGAACATAATTTGCATACTAACATTATATGCCTTAGGCTTAAAAATCTCATTTTTTGGTCTTGTTTACATAGAATACTAATTTAGCATCTAAGGCTATGCCCAAACCTAATGTATTGATGGAATAACAGATTGAGTAATAAGTGATGTAGAATTAATTAAAGATGATAATTACGACATAAGAAGTACTGGTGTAGGGATGGATAAGAAAGTGCTAGAAAAGTTAATGTTAAACATTAGAAAGGTAGTAATAATGGAATAAATGATGTTAGAGAAGAAAAAAATATAAGAAACAAGAATTGGATGTATCATTGGAGCACTTTTAGAAAAAGTAAATAATGTTTTATCAAATACCACACTTCTAGTTAAATAGACCTTTTTAAATGGATTATGAAAACATTTATAGCCTTTGTGATATGCATTATAACCAATGAATACCTACTTTACTGATTGAAATTCTAATTTGTGTTTGTTATAGCTTTAAAGAAAAGGAAAACATGAACAACTGTAGACATTTAGAAGTGATTAATCTGACAGACATTAATGTAAAAGCTCATAGTAGATTTTTGATTTAAAATATTACTAAGTAATATGTTAATAAAGAGAGAGGCATTGTTATTTGTGAAAGCAAAGTTAATCTTAGTTCTATAATATATTGATGTTTTCTTTCTACTAGCCCATTTTGGCGATGAATACATGGTCAAGAAAATATATAAGAAATACCATATTCTTTCAAGTAAGGAACAAAAGCTAAGAACTTTACTCCACCATTAGTTTGTAAACATTTGATGATCTTTAAAAATTAATTTTCCATTCGCATTTGAAAAACATAACTAAGGCTTCAGATTTAATCTTCATAGGAAAAATTTTTGTATATCTCGAAAAGTTATCTACAAAACTTCTAAAATATTTGAAACCTTTCCTTGAATATAATGAAGAGGGCCTTGAAAGATCAATATATGTAAGTAGTAGAGCTTTTGAAGTTTAGATATTAGAAGCATCAAAGTGTAATCTATGACTTTTTCCATATTAAAAAGCATTATAAATAGGAACTTGCAAGTTTTTGTTCATACTCAAAGGGTGTTTACAAAGTTTCAATACAGACTTCAAGGTTCTAAGACATAGATGTCCTAATTTTAATGCATGATAGACACCAAATTTGAACCCAAAACAACTAAACTTGTAAAACAAGAAGATACGTGTTTATTACATTTATTTTGACTTACAACTACACTTGAATTATCATAAGACTTTGACTAATTTATAGAAAGAAAAATAGATGAAAAACTAGTAAAATGTAAAGAAAGTATAGATAGAGACATAATATGCTTTATTATTCAACCTTATGAAGTGTTTTTTGATGAAGGAATAAATAAATTATATAGGTCCTTCATAGCCACCCTTATTAACAACAGGTAGATAATAACTTAAAAACACATACTAAATTCTTTGTAATGATAGAAACATAGAGAACATCTTTGAAATAAATCATATGACTATAAGATGAATTTGAATTTAATTTAAGAATCAAATTCATTAAGCAATTCTCAAACCTTCTCTATTTTTTATGACTAATTGGTTTGTACCTTTAAATTCATGATGCATAGAGAAATTTTGTAGATTATTTGTTAGGTAATGAGTTGCTCCATTATTGATATACCCATTTTTATTTGCAATTCCATTCACATTTAACACAAATGCTATTTTTGAAACTTGTTGGTTGGCCACATTAGTTGTTTTTGAAAATTCTACTAGTATTGTTTTTGAAAATTTTGATTACGTGGAGGTAAAGGCACATAGTCCTTATTGAATATATATGGAATCAAGTAGTTGCAATATAACTTGTCTTAAAGCAAATTTAATAGCTAAGTTTGTTATTGCCTTGTACTCAATTAAATCTCCTTCCTTGATAATTTTTTCCACTTGAAAACCTTTTCCTTTGCCTTGATTTGCCAAAGCATTGTTTTGAAAACTTTAATTATACTAATTAAAACCATAGCCTTCTTTATTTTCATTCTCTTATGTAATTGTTTAGATTGTGCATAATTTGCATGTATCTCATTAACTATGACTGAGTTTTACTATTCTAACTTGTATTCATGTGTCAGCAAAATTTAACACACTTCATGAACACTTATGTTCTCACCTTTTACTATTATATTCACAATCATAGAATTATACTCAGATCCAAGATTAACCAGTGCATAGATTATAAATAATTATCTAAAATTAGTATTCCAATATTTGCAAGGTTATTTACGGTGTTTTTTTTTTTCTTTAAGAAGTATTTAGTAATAGTCACTAAATCTTTCTTCAATGATTAAAGTTGAAGCCTAACCTACGAAGTTTTGGTTTTATATTAAGATCTGAATTATTTTTCAACTACATTCCATACTTCACTTGTTTTATATCTAATTACTAGACTTAGTATTGTTTCATTAATAGAGGAAAACAACCAACTTAGAAGTAGTTGATCTTGTCTTCTCTATGTTACATATTCTAAATTTTCAACCTAAAAATCATTCAAGCTATTTAAAACTAACTTCTTTAGAGTTGCCTTATTGCTAGTTAAAAAATCCTTTAATTTACTACCTCGTATGGAAGAAAAAGTATGAGATTTCTACACTAAGTAATTCATTCCATCTAAATTAATTAGAATAACAAATGAGAAAGAGGTAATGTTTGATTCAACAAGGTTTGCATTTGCCATTTTTTTGGCCCTGATACCAAATCAAAATCTGTAAAAGTGTTTGATAATCAAGTGAATTATAGAGAAAATATGAATTGTTTTTTTGTATGACCAAAATGAAAAAGTATAACAGTATTTATACTCTAAATGTTCTCAAATAATCAAGCAACTTTACATGCGTGAATAATTTCTAAGTAATTACTAAAATTACATAAGTAATAAAATAATTATAATGCTAACTAACTAAATAACTAACAATATATAACTTAGTTCTAGTTCAACTTGCCAGCTTCACAAAATCTAGACTTTTCTCAAATTAGTTTTGACTTAACTACTAACTCTGCTAAATTGGTATCTTCAACTTCTAGGCTACATCTTCCACTCTAAACAAGCACTCACCTTCAGTTTTTGACTCCTTTTAATGTTCACTTGTGTTTGACCTTAGTTATTGACCAATGTTAACCTTAATAGTCTGAACCTTTAAATTTGTTAGAAAAAAGGGCTAATGAACCAACACTAAATTAATTCAATTTGCACAAGATAAATATATAACCATTATGTATCCAAAAGACTTTTGGTGCAAGAGTAATCATCTTTTAATGCAATTGGACATATTTCCTACTCAAAGTGTCACAAATGGATAGTTTAACAGAATTGTCTTTACTATTCATATTTCCTAAAATAATTAATTATATGACCTTGCAATCACTTACATATTTTCTTAATTGTGATCTTTCTATTTACCTGTACCTATCTAGATAACTTTCAAACTTTCTCATTGATCATTTGGCCACTTTTAAAGCTATTAGTATGTAATGATTTAAGGACTATAGCTTTTCTTGTTAGTATTAAGAAATTTGTCTTAATTAGGTTAGTTTTCTCATTTCTTCAAACTTTTAATTGACCAATCTTTGAGATTGTTAGCTTTAAAACTACAACTGTTCTATGTATTCAAAAAATAGTGCTAGTAAAAAAACCATACTTGGTGGAGTTAGGTGAATTATCAATTAGGATATACCATTATGTATCCTTTTTTAAGTGTATTTTCAAATACTTCTTTTAAAATTTAGTGAAATCACATATAGATACAAGTTTTTAATAATTATAAAAATTTTTTACAACAGTTAAAATACTTCTATACAAACAAATAATTTATAACATTTATTTATATATATTCATATTATATAATTATATATATTTATTAAATTAAATGAAATATATTTCTACACAAGTAAGTAATTTATGTTATTATTCTATTAAAATTAGCATTTAATTTCTATATATTTATTAAATTAAATTAGATATCAAAATATAAAAAATAATTTTTGCGAGTACTTTTTATTAGTTTTTAAAATCTCAAGGGAAGCATATGAAAAATATTGCTAATACTTAAAACTATATATAAGATTATTTTAGTTATTTTATTATTTTAGTTAATTAACTAATGGTCAAATATAATAATTTTATTGTTAAATAATATTTTCTATTAATTTTTTAAAAATTTGTGTTTATATATTATTTTGCCAAACTTCAAAAAAGATATTTAAAAATACCTCTTTTTTCTTGTTTCTTCTATCGTCACTTTCAACTATATTATTTATAACTATTGATTAAATTGTTTATATGGAACAATTTTCTCTTTTAGGTTAAGAACTTATAGATATTGGGCCAAACCTAATGGAGTGATTACAAATGTAAGGTAAATTGAAAACAAGAGAAAAAAGTTTTACCATGATTTCATGAGGCTGAGTGTTATAAGTAAACCAAAATCCTACACTCAGATTTAGAAAATATTGTTTAATAGACTGCTATTTTTGTTATTAGGGATATATTTTGATTTGTATTTGTTTGTTATTTAATCCATGAAATACAAGAGAGGTGGTCCATGTTATATTCAATGATGGCTTTGCTTTCATGACTTGTTTACTATATTGAAGATATGTCTTATAATCAATCGTATCATAAAATTTAAATATATTATACTTTTGTATATATATATTTGTAATTAGTTACAAAAATATTTACAATTAATATGATGAAAGTTATTTTATTTTGTATTTGTTCAGTTGTTATTAGTTAAATTTTATAAAATAAGATTCTATGATGTATTAAATGTCCAAACTCTATCCACAAAAAGTTATAGATATAAATACAGAGTTTTTAATTTAAAAATATTCAAAATTGTTTCTGATTGAGGTAATGTCTTTAGGGATAATAACATTGTATGATGAGTATATTTTGTTGCTGCCACTGATTAGTATACAATGCTAATAGTTGGGTGACAAGTTTTATGTCATAAGAGTATGAATATGGGTAACACATTAAAAAACATATTACTAAATGTGATTAAATATGATGAATCATATGAGTAATTATCTACAGTCAATGATTTATCATACAATCATACTAATGTACTACAAGTCTTTTAACTTGAGATATTTCGACTACCATCGACATTGAGGCACATCATTTACTTGTGTATATTGTATTGAGCTAATTATATCTAGTAAAAAAAGCTTGATGGTAATGTATTCTTGTTGTATAAAGATAGGTGATGACCAATATAAAATCCGTTGACTTAAATACTTGAGTTTGAGATCCTATGTAAGATTATCATATATGGAAATAAAATCTCTAGTTTCGCGGTTTCTAAAAATGAGTTTAACTGATATAAACCTTGTATATGATTGAATTTATGATCCTATGGTCAAGATAAGTTTTGACAATACCATGTTCCGCACTCGATTAAGAGTCAACAATAAAGGACTTTACTATATGTAAATGTGACTATAATGGATTTATTTGAAATCACATTCCTCGTGTTTCAGGGTCATGATATCTTGCTACAAGTTATTGATGATCATTGAGAATTTTAGTTATAATAAGTTATATCAAAATTATACAAATGAATTCATATATGCTTTTGTCCAGTTCATGGTAAGCCTAAAAGGACACACTAAATAGCTAATAGACTGATGATAGATAAAATATATCATTAAATTAGTTAACTTTTTATTAATAAAAATTAATATAGCCATACTATTTTGAATAAAATTTTCAATCAGTACGCACTAGCACCTGTAATATTGAAAATTTTTTTATTAATTTTTGGTATAACACAAATATATTTGGTGGACTAAAAGAAAATGGTTAAGATTATATTTGTATTAATTAATTAATAGATAAATTATTTATTTATTGATTAATTAACTGATTAATTAATAGATTAATAGATTATATTTGACAAGTAGATTGATGTGATTTAATCTTTCTTTAACACATGAATAGCTTAAATTATGCCCAGTGTCAAAATCTCTACCAAGAAAAAGTGTTTCATATGAATGGTGGAATTAACACATATTGCACACACATGGAAGGTGAAGATTAATCCACTTTTATCATTTTGATGATTCACCCATGTAATTAAGATAAATGACTATTATTTTGCCAAAAGTAAATCATTAATTAGTTTAATTTCTTGGTTAATAAAATGAATAAAAAATGTTATTTTGACACTTAAATGCACGCAAATTTTGGTTAAGATGGAGAAGAAAAGCCATCCAAAAAATCTTGTTAAATTTTGGCAAGAAAGAAAGAAAAGAGAGAAAGAAAAAGAAGAAAATTTTTTAGCAAATTTGTTTCCAACCAAATACAATTGAAATTGATCTTTGAAACTAAATACAAACCCTAAAGAGAGTTATCTTCCAAAAGGTAATACAGAAATCATTATTAAGCTATCGGTGTATAGATATGTCTAAAAGTAAGTTATAAATGGTGAGCTATTTTGGATACTAAAAATTGCTTATAATTTTTTAACATTTGTTTTTATTATTTAAATTTATTTTAAAAAATTTTAAATGGTTCAATAGATAAAATTTATCAGGATGGTACAAGAGTTATGGGGTTTAAATCCCGCTCACACTAGATTGGGGAGAGGCTGGATTTATTTTCTCATAATATTTAAAAAATAGAAGGTGACTTTAATACAATCTTAAACTCTTGTATAAAGAATAATGAAACTAATTAATTTCTTGGGACTTTTGCTTCTACGCGGGCAGATAAGTCAGTTGTTTCTAATGTCTTCGGGAGACTTCGGATTTACACAGGAAGCATGAAGTAATTTGACTTGTTTGATTGAGGTGCAAAGGGATTTGACTTGTTAATTAAGAAAAATGTGATGACATTTTGCATCTTTTCTATAGGGCTGGGTGCTGCAACTTAATTGGCTCTGCAGGCATATCCATTTGAGGTTGATTGAAGTGCTGCCCACTGTGTTCCACTGCAACCACTTGTAGTTGTGTGATTCCCTCTTTTTATCTAATATTTCTTTTAATAAGTTTTTCCAAGATTTGTATAAATGTTTGAAATAGCAACATACTCAATTAATGTTTTTTATAAACAGTAGCCAAAAGAGAAAGCAAATGCTTATATCCTTTTTGCACAAGTTCTTTGTGTACAAATGACAACATAGTTAGCAATTACTGTTTACTTCCTTCCTTTTGGATTATAAATGACAAGTACTCTTTCTCCGGGGAATGGCTAGAAAAAGGAAAGATTTGAATTTTCTTGGCTACCAGATTAATGAAAATGTATATATAGTACTCTCTTTTTGAATATTTTGATGTTTAGTGCTTGCTTAAGTTTTAAACTTCATCAGTTTTAACATCTCTGCAACTTTTTCCACTCGTGAGGCATAGTCTCGATTCTATTCAGCCATCTGGTATAACAAATGGGTATGGGCTGTTGCTACTGGCACTGCAATAAATCATACATCTAGGGCAAGAAAGAATTTGTCGACTGATGAATCTTTTCTAGTTTGCGATTCTTAGAAGTTATTGAACTATTGAACTTGATATTTTATTTTGTGATCTTAATGTTATTCTTCTTGCTTGTGTAGATACTTCATTGCGACAAATGCTATATCAACAATCTGTTCAATGGTTGTTAGTTACCCCGGAAAGGTGATTCTTGTTTCAATACAGGTCAATATTATTTTCAGTCAGTATTAGCCACTTCCATTAAGTTACTTCCACTAAGCTTTCTTTTGAATTATTTAGGTTCTGTCTTTTAATTCATCTTAAAAGCATAAAATGCTTTGCATCACGACCACCGTCGGCAACAATAACACAAGCTCGACGTCACCTCTCCTTTGCTTATCAGGCTGCATTATCATCAATTGTCCATGAACAACAATATCACTTGCAAAAATGCTGGAGGATCATTTTAATGATTACGAGTCTGCCGCTTCCTAGCCTCCACCACGGGATCATTTTAATGATTACTACCATCACTGCCTTTACTGTCACCGTCTTCTTCTGGTAAGGCAAAGTATTCTTCAGTTTTTCGGTTTTATTGGTGATGGAAATAGGGTCTGCGAGTTCTCAGTTTTGTTTGAAAAATAAGAAAATGGTTTACTTGATTGCTTTCTGTAACACCTTATCTTTTCATTCAAAATATCATTGATGGTAGGTCAGTAGATTTTAGTGATTGGAAATTGGATGATAGTGGCTTGCTTCTTATTATTGTTTCTTTCCTTCTCATGCATTAATTGTGAGGAATTGAAGCTTTTTTTTTTTTTTTTTTATAATATTGGAAATTAGATGATAGCGGCTAGCTTCTAAAGATTGTTTTTTTCCTTCTCATGCATCAATTGTGAGCAATTGAAGCTTCTTTTTTCTGCACTTTGGATATATGTGCAGTGTGAGTTCAACAAATCAGAACATAGGTGGAGAATGTTGCAAAGGACATTAGCCGAAGCAGCGGCCGTTCTCCTAGCCGAGGGTACATGGTTACAATGCACGTATGTTTCTTATAAATGAATCAATGTTAACTCTTGGGTTTAGATCATCATCAAATTTGTGGCGTATGCTGTGATACCCCTTCAATTTCATTTTGAAATAAGCAAATGTGACAAGGTCAGGTCTCTGGCTTGCTTAAGGTTATCTTCTAATATGTTTCCATTATCCATGTGTTTCTGGAGTCTGACATAGAAGAAGTCGATTTGAGAATGAATGAACAATTCTTAGGATATGGCAAAGGGTAAACTTGCTCTAGTGCAAGACTGGTGTGATACAAAATCTGATCAAGATGAGAACCTATTTGGAGTTCGATCAGATTGGGAGCAATATGTCATATAGCAACAGGAAACCAAGCATAATAATGACTAAAAATAACATTTTCTATTTTTATATAGCAATTTGCCAGAAATATTTTAATTCAACTAAAAAAATAGTGGGGCAACCGCTTCAAAGCCTTTAATGATCAACGACTGAATGGTAATCTTTGCATTCCAATGACCAAAATGATACGAGGAAATTGGATTATAAATCGTTAACAATTAGAGCTAAATAGACATAAGATATTAAGGAAAAAAAAAATTAGTGCTAGTTTAGAGGAGAATTATACATTTAAATTTAATTATGTGAGGGTTGAAAGGCCTGGGTCATTTTTTAATGGACCAAAAATATCCTATTTCCATTTTTAATCTTTGAAGTTAACTAATAACGTCCCCTTTTTTTTTTCTTTTCTTTTCTTTTCTTTTCAACCAAGTGAAAAAAAAAATTAAAAAAGAAAAATCGTTCGGGTCTCTTCTTCTCCTGACCGAAGAGAAGTCGTCTGTCGGAAGATTCCGTCCGGTCCGATCGTCCTTCGAAACTCCAAAGAAAGCTCGTGCGTGTAATTCCAGGGTGAGTTTGCTCTTTCAGGATTTATTTTATTTTATTTATTGGAATTGTTTCTCAGATTCAATTTTTATCTTAATTAGTTTAAAAGAAAAAAGACTCAGGGGATCAGAATTGTATGTTTCGAAACCCTAGTTCCTGTTTGGTTGCTGCGAAAATTGGTCGAAGCTGAAGAATGAGAAATTTTTTATTTTGATAGCTTTTCTTTGTTAATTCTCTGAAAAGGGTGGATTATATTCCATTCAACTGAGTCAAGTAGTTGTATTAGGTAAGCTCGAGCACGACTTCTGTTCTCGAGATCTCTTATTGAGCCGTGCAGAATTTTTCTGGAAGCTTTGCTGCCTGCTTTATTTTAGTAAATTTGATTGTTCAACATATCATGGTGCATGTTTTAGATGTGGGATCTCTTGTAATAAGGAGTTTCTGGTGACATTTAGTTTGGGAAGCTCCATTTTATCATCACAACTTCCTGATCAGTTTTGAATGTATCCAGTACTACGATTCAAGATGTATAATCTTGAGCTTGCACGAATGTGATTAGATTGCGCTGTTATTTCACAATAATTTGAGTTGTCTTGATCTTGTTTTACCTTTTGTTGTTCAATTGTCATTTCAGGATGTAAGCTGAGGTTTAATTTTTACAACTAGATTGTACTTTCTCACTTTCATCAAGTTGAAGGTCAAAAGGAATAATCTTGCAGATGTGGGAACCTCAAGGGCATAAGCGATTAATGCTCTTGTGACTGTGATGTATTCAACATGCATATGGAGTCACAGTTGTCCTCTGACTCTGAGGCACATCTTCATCCTGGGAGTGCTCTAGTTCAGGATGCAGATCCTCATGTAGCCTCATCTACCCTCAATAATGTTATGCTGGAGCAGTCTGGTTTGCTCTTTTGCTTGTAATTTTTAGTGTTTTTTTTACTTACACTGTATGCATTTGTGAATGTGCTTTTGATAATGTGAAATGCAGCTAAAAAACCAACTCGGCAATGGGCTGCTTGGACACGGAAAGAGGAAGAAAGCTTTTTCACTGCATTACGACAAGTTGGCAAGGCATGTATTGCTGACAAATGTCTTAGCATTATATTTTATTCATCTTCATAATTTTTCATAACTTTGTTTTTCCTTGATTGTAGAACTTTGAGAAGATCACTCATCGAGTCCAAAGTAAAAACAAGGATCAGGTGAACTGCATGAGATATGACTGTACTATTTTGGTGATTCCTCATTCTCGATTGTTTATTTCATTGTCAGCATTTTGATCTTCATTTTGATGTTTGTTATTTTCAGGTCCGACATTATTACTATCGTCTGGTGAGGCGGATGAACAAGCTGCTGGGTCCAGGCTTATGTCTGGATGCGAAGAACTCTAAAGATACCAATGCTGCAATGCTTCGATGGTAATGTTAATACAAATGGGTTGATTTTTTGTCTTTAGGTACATTCATTATCTATATGAAGTGTCCTGGGAAAAGAAACAATATGAAACTGTAAATCACATATGTAAGATAAAATCTTTAAATATGATGATTTGTATTAGCCAATCTAGATGTATTAGAGAAATATGTATGTGTGAAAAGAAGAATTGATCTGCTGAAAGAGGCCTTTGGCCATCAGGTGAAGTGGATTTTCTTCCTACTAAGTTGTTTACACCGTGTATCGGTTAGTTAAATAAATAAAAGTATCATAAGGAAAAAAGTACCATTGTTTAGTAAGACTTAAAGAGTTGTTAACATATAATGCTTTTCTGAGATTGCTTCATTCTGCATGATCAAAGATCAAATACTCTGTTTTTAACTTTTAAACAAATAGTATTGTAACCTGTTTTGCAGGTGGTCTTTACTGGAAAAGTATAGTTGCAAAGCCTCAAAGCTTCACCTAAAGCCCCGAAGATTTAAGATATTTATAGATGCCTTGGTCAGTCAAGTTTGTCAATAACTCATCCTTGAATTTTTCTTCAGGTATGACATTTGAAATCTTCTGAATGAACTGAAACTGATGATGAATATATCTTTCCCATGAAGGAGCACCAAGTCTTAAAAGACAGGAAGAGGAGTGTTAGGAAACGATCTTCCCAAGTGGAAAACTGTTCGCCGACAACTTCAAGCATTGTTAATCAGAGTAGGGCATCCAGACATGATACTTGCACGGTCAAACTGGTTCTTGTTGACAGTCAAAACATACAAAAATTAGGAGCTGCAAAAGGACCATTGAAGCGCAATGTTAATGTAGGTGTTAATCGTAATAACAACAAAGGAGACTCAATGATTATGAAACCAGCAAGGCAAAGGCGGAAACCAGGTGATCCTTTTTCTTTTCTGTTCTTTGCTTATTTTGTTTGCATTGTTTCTATTCTTGGGGAGAAATATGCGATAGAATTCTCTTAATTCTTTTTCATGTTTGTACTGTTCTATGCCAAATCAAGATTTCTTTTGGCATCTTTTTACTTGTTAATTGATTCCTATCAGGTCCTGTCTCATCAGCTACGTATAAAAAATGGGAAAAGGCTGCAATTGCTGGGGTTTCTCTGGTTGCTGATGCTGCTGAGCATTTAGAGCGGACATCCATTGATAAAGAAGTTGAACTTGACCAAGGTACACTAGCTGAGGTTAAAGGTCACCAAATTTATTGTTTGTAATGCGACTGTCATTAAGGATGCATACATGAAATTTATTATCATGATTTGTTCCATTTTTATTTCCAGAGCAAAAAGCTCTTGAATCTGTTGACAAAACTCTGCCCACTTTGCCAACTGTTTCACAAAATTCTTTTGCTGAGTGCAATGTGCACACTCCTATGAAACTGAAGCTCCAGCTGTATCCAATTGATGATGGTACTCGAAGAGCCCTAGAAATGGTGAGTGAATAAATCATTTTGGTGATATAGAATGAAGTTTTAGTGGTTCAGAATTGTATAGGAAATAATTGGATCTTCATCTTTTCTCAGGATAACCACAATCCACACCTGGAGCTCACTCTCAGTAGTCGAAAGAAGATATCATCAGTATTGGAACATCTGAATCGCAAATGGGGCAATTCAAGTGTAGCATCCGGAGAGCTTGTGCTTTTCCCTTACACTGTTCAAAGGGAAAACCTGGTGGGTTATCAGAGATGGACCCAGGACTCAATTGCCAGTGCACTAGATATCTTTGCAATGATTGGAAGCCCTCCACTATTTCGCTTGAGGTTTCTTTCTCATTTTTTTCTTTTTTAAATGAAATGCAGTGCTTCCGTATTAGATTACTAGATTGGCTAACTGATTGATATACTCTATCTGAAGGTATGGTTGGTTTCCGAATACAGAACTTGGATCTCTAGTATCTGAAGATCCTTTAGCATCCGCTTGTATTCCTGGTGTACATAATATAAATGTGGACAATAGAAAGGGCCAGATAATGGATCCAATGATCTCCTTTGTGCCACCAACTAGTGATCCATCTGGGAAACTGGTGGATTCCTATGATAAATCAACCTCAGTGAAAGATGACCACACATTTTCACCCAGTTTAAGTAATGTGCCAAATGATATTAGTAGGTACGTTAGTACTTCAAAATGTAATCTGGTACAGTACTGTGATGATGCTGCAAAGTTATCATGGCATGGAAAGGAGACTGGCAGTGAGACTATCACAAGGCAATTGGAAGATGTGGTAACTGTCTTTCTTAATTTTCTATGCTTTTAAATATACTAAATGCTTCTAATACACTGGCCTGATTAAAGGTTCTCCATTCATGCACACCACAGAGGACCTTAAGTCTTGGCTATTAGTGCCATTATTAAGAATTATGGAACCATAATTTTAACAGAAAGGGGAAAGGGGTTCTCTGAAATAGTCATATGTTTGTTCTCTCACAAACGGTACTATGTTTTCATGAAGATGAAAAAACCTTTTATATGCCACAGCTTCTAAATTTGATTGAGATTTCATTAATATCAACAGAATAAATTGTGTTCCATCATTTCAGATATAGCAGCTGTTCCTGTTAAGTTTAAATTCCATTAGTCATGACACAAATCTACTGTAGGAATTTTCTGAACTTCTAATTTTCTCTATGTATGCTTTAGGGTGATGTGGGATTAAGCAATGGTTTCACGCTATCAGCCGGGGATTGGGCAGATAGTCTCACCAACATAAGTGTTGGAGATCTACTCTCAGAAGTGCCTCATGATATGGATGCATCACCTGTTGCAGAAAGTTCTGAATGTCCTCAGCAGATCCCTTTCAGCTGTGATTCATTTGATGCTGCCATTGCAGCTCATGTATCTGGGCATCAAAACAAAATGGGAGCTGTTTCAACCTTGGCATCTGATACCTCTTCTATCTGGGATGCTGAAGAAACATGTGATGCCTTCTCATTTCAAATGGGTCCAATTCTATGTCAAGAGGTTACTAGATTCTCAGACTTTCCTCCTGCAGTAGATGTCAAGCAGATTGCTAGAACAAGCTCATTAGCATCTGGTGGCTGTGCTGAGGTACCACTTCATAATCAAGTGCTTTTTGAGCAATGCTAGAAGAAACACCTGCATGTGGAATCATATATATAATTTACTACACTTTCCCTGCAGGAGTTACCTGAAGCTGAAGGGGCTACTCATTATCCTGCTCATGAAGACCCTATGGACGAGTGTGGCTCTAATCCACATGCCCTGGATAATTCTGTAAAGGATTTCAATGGGCCAACAGATATATATTGGGTAACGGATCATTTATATCACACTTATAATTCCCATTTCTGTCATGATTTTATTATATTTTAACCTTCTAACTTCTATTTTCACCTAAGAAGCATGGCCGTTTAGCTGAATGTTTTGACAGTACTACTTTATAGAAATTAGAGAAATTGTAATTGAGCCTAATTGATGAAAATTATTTATATTTATTGGTAGTTGAGCGCATTTCATGTTCTCTACTGCAGCCTGAGTCTTTGGGACCGTTAGATTTGGATATACCATCATCAAAATATTGTAGCGAAGATTTGATTCTTAGTGATAGCCTCGGAGGGTTAAGCCGTCTGATAGCCAGCAGTCTGGATGCATTTCAAAATTGCTCATTCTTTGGCTTAGACAAGAAAGAACATACACCAGCAGTTGACGTTCGAGAAGCTGCCTCCCTCTCTGATTTTAAGATTGGCAGTCAGGGTTGAGTTTGTCACCAAATTGAAGTATCCCAGATAAAGCATTCTCAGAATGCAGAAAACTTTATTGTTGGTATCTCATTCTCGCGTAGCTAGCTATAAAAATTTCTACATTTAGCTGACCTGAAGAGGGTGCACGACCAGGGGATTGTTTGCGTTGTGCTGAAAAAGACTCTGGTCGAACAGTCTCCTTTCTTTGTACAAAACAATAATAATGATAATAGACATGAGAAAAATAATTAGATTTTTTTTTCCTTTTATCCTTCGCTGTGTATTATTTCTGAGCACCGATGTCAGGAAATGTGCTGCTCCAATAGACAAATAACACTCATCTAATATCCTTCATTTGTATGTTTTCCTTATAATATTTATATTAGTATCTTGACTTCAACATCTTTTGATTGCTACATTACCCTTATACATGGTGTTTAAATTATAAAATTGATGTATAAAATTTGTATCTTAGTGATGTGACGTTTAAGATATCGTTTATTAATTAAATATGAAATTGAAATATAGTTTATAAGTCAATTGTTACTAAGAAAGGTAAACAATAATCTTTCGATATGAAAATAATCTTTTAATTGTTCGTTAATTCAAATATCTACTTTTTATATGATGGAAACGTAACCGAATAAACAAACTAATAACAACTTCCTACTTCTAAGCCACTTACTCTTTCTTATTGAAAACTGAAAACAAAAATAAAAGAATGATAGCAAACAATTAAAAATTAAGAAATTGTGGATCATGTCTCGGCATGTCTTTGAGCACCTTTCCACATACACAGGAGCACCCATTGGCTATTGTTCCATTAACTTGGGGATTTGGCGTGCTGGTCCCTTACCTTTTTTATCTTTGTCATTCCTTCCCCCCTCAGGTGAAATCTTGTCTTCAAGGTTCAGATGTGAAAATTGTTGTTGCAGGTGATCCACCATCTCTCATGTTGCCTCTTCCACTAGACTAATGCTTCCGGAACAAGAAGGTATCCTTTCTTAATCCATCTATGCTCAAGAATCCTCTTAGGTGTAATTTAAAGTTCCCCTTCTTCATCCATAGTTGGCAAAGATTTTTCAGTGTCCTCTATCCCCGGCGACTTTTTGAGTTGGGAAATGTGGAATACGGGATGAATTCTACCGCTTTCAGAAAACTGCAATTTATGAACTGCACGTCCATCATGCTCCATAATCTTGGAAGGACCAAAATACTTGTTTGTTAATTTCTAACGTGCCTTTTCAAATACTGAAGACGGTGGTTGTAATTTTAAAAGGACCAAATTACTTCAGTAAAACACTAATCACGCTCGTGCCTGTCTGCAAGTTGTTTCATTTTGTTTTTGGCTGCTGCTAAATTGATCTTCATCTGTGACATAACTTCATTCCTTGTATCAAACTTTGCTTAACAGGAGTTGATTCATCGGTTTACCATTGTCCATTGAGAGCAAAAAATGAGGTCATTCCTGTAGTTGAACTGTACGTAGTATTGAACCCAATATTTTGCCTAGGGTAAATATTTACTCTGTGCTTTTGGCTACTGATATACAAAGCAACGAAGATATTGTTTCCAACAGTGGTTGGTCACCTCAGATTGTCCATCGCTTTGTGGGTGGTAAACAGTAGACATGCACAGCTTTGTTCCTTGGATTTTGAAATATTCCTGTCAATATGTATTGAGAAAAGTACCATCTCTATCACTTAATAATGTCTGCGGAACTCCTTGTAAGCGCACCACCATATCTACAAAGACTTCAGCAACTTTATTTGTTGCATAAGGGTGGGCAAGCATAGCAAAGTGACCATATTTACTCGATCTGCCAACAACCACTAAAATAGTTGTCTCTCTTGTTGAATTTGAAAGTCCTTCGATAAAGTATAGAGAAGCATGGTCCCATGTCTTTGAAGGAATTGGAAGTGGTTGGAGTATACCTGCTGGGGAGAAAGTTTTTCCTTTATTGCGCTAACATATTGTACGATGACTCATATATCTCCTCACATCCTTCTTCATTGATGGTCAAAATAGATGGCTTTCTTCGGTAGTTACACACATTTTGATTTTTGTCTTAATTTGATTTTTGCCCTAATTTGATTTTCTTTCACTCTCTTTAGTCTCTACTTTCTTCAATCTTTCTCAAATTAATTTTACCGATTACAAATAAGAAACCCTAATTTCTTCAAGATCTGGAAGTATTGATAGGGTCTTTACTACTCTTTCAACTATCTTTTTGTCTTCATAAAATTAGTGAAGATTTTAAGTTGTTTCACAGATTCATGAGTTTAGCTCTTGCTCCTTTGCATTTCTTGCTTTTTTAATGGATTTTTTGACTAATTGTTGCTTATATTTCAAATGGGTTCTGTTTGTTTTTCATCATCATTAATTCATTACTATTTGTTGGGTTATTTAGTAAAGCTATATAATCATTTCTATAATTTTTCATTGATGTTATTGTCTTGTTAGTATTTGTTTAGTGGTAAAAATTTGACTCTCATATGATTTGTTTGTATTGATGTTTTTATAGCAGCAAAATTCAACTAGTATTTAGGTGCTTCGACAATGAATTTAATGTTTAGATTATTATGGTTGCATGGTTGGTGTTGAAATGTTGAATGTTGATGTTGTTTTTGCTGGAAGTTTGATCATTGATTATCATGAAATTGAAATTTTCAAAAAATTCATATTTAAAAAATTTTAGCCGATTAATTCATACTTCATATATGTCATGGTCTGTAACAGGAAAATATTAATATTTTGATTTTTATGTAATAATTTATAATTGCTAAACTCAAACTAAAATTTTAAGTTAGTTATTTGGTGAAACTTTGTCAACAAAATTTTTTCTTTCAATGCCTTCATTTATATTTCTTTTTTAAAGTTCATGCCATTGTTAATGGCTTAAAAGTTGTCAAGTGGTACTATTGGTACCTGGATTTTGCCTTACGCGAACTTGCCACGATAGAATTGAATGTGAAAATGGCTTATATAAGTGTTGGGTGACATTGTTAGTACTTAAATTTACCATAACAATGCACAACATAAATCCATAACAATAAACTTTTGCCTTTGTCGTGTCACAACATAAAATAAATGAAATATTTGATATACATGATTCTACAAATGCCACAATTTGAACTGAATCACATAATTTTGACAGTAATGTATAGATATTTGCATGGTAAATAGTGAATTTATCTTGCTGCACTTGGATACAAAATAAAGAAAGAGAAAAAAAAGAATAATAAGGAAAACAAAAAGAAAAAGTTGCACAAGTTGTTATCTATCATCTTAGTAGTTGTCCAGATTATAGTCTTTAGCAGTTTTGCAACATAGGGTTGATTTCGATTTAAACTGAGGAGAGTTATAAACAAATGGTCATAAAGAGGACAAAATAATATTTAACTCACATAAATTGAAACAAAAAGAGCACAAAGATCAAGCAATCCATATGCAATAAACATACTAAATACATGAAATTATCAATTGATCATCATAGAAAACAATTTAAAGTTATCTAATATTGTGAATTTAACATCATTCAAAAGATATTATTTTTAATGGAAGAGTTTAGATTCTTAATGCTTTTCTCATACCTTGTTGAGCAAGCACAAAAATTCTTTATGCTTTTCTTTTGTTTATTCCTTACAATTTGTTAAAATACTTTTCTTATTTATTCAATCTGAATGCATTACATTGGATAAATATGAATACATAAAACTATATTTAGTTACAAATTTATAAATGCAATTTTATGATATGCTATGATATGCTTACATTACGTTTGTATTTAATTATAAGTTCTGCCATTAATGATGGGTGTATGCAGTATATATATGCCATGATAATCTTTTAAATTTTAGAATTATATATTTTACACACAACTTCATGTTTTATGATTTATATATGTTATTGTTATAAATAATTAATTTAAATATATGAATTACAATGCTTGTTCAAAATATACGAATGCTTAATTTTTGAAAAAATAAAATAAATCTATTGAGTCACCGAACTTACCTTTTTTTTTGGATATATTAGATTTATATTATCCTTAAACAATGTGAGTGAACGAGACTTGGATGGAAGTGGATAAAGTTATGTTGCAATGAGTGTCACTAGCTCTAAAAGAGTTAGAATATCAAGTGTTTGGAAAATTTTTATTTTGGAATCTCAAGTTAATAATAGAATTGAAAAACAATAACAAAAAGTTGTTTGTAAGTTGCATAAGGCTGTCTTGAGTGTCGAAAGTAAAACTAGACATTTGAAATAATAAATGACAAAATGTATACAACAACATGCTCATTTGGAAGACTGTACTCAATCTTTGCTTACACTAAATTCTTTCGGGGATAACACTGTCACTTATTTTAGGTGCTCATATTAATGTATAATAGAAGGGATGGCTAAATGGATTGCATCGAACAAACATCCATTCACTCAAGCAGAATACAAAAGATTTGAAAATTTTATAAGAAAGTACGTTCAACCTTATTTCAAATTAGTTCCTAGAACTACATGTACGAGTAATTATATGAAACTATTTTAGAAAACAAAAAACTTTGATTGCAACTTTTCGTTCTTTTAAAGATGTTATTTCTATTACTTCTGATTATTGGACTAGATGTAATATATTAGGTTAAATTTATATTACTTTTCATTATATTGATGATAATTGAATATTGCATAAAAGAATTATTGCATTTCATAAATTAAAATATTTGCATAATGCTTTTTCCATTTTCAATGCAATAATAAGTACTTTTAGAGATTATGATATATAAAATAAAATATTTATTATTATTTTATAATACATCTACCAATAATACTAGCATTGAATTATTTACCAATGACATAACACCTATACGTAATTTTGGTATACAATTTTTTCATATAAGATGTGTTTGTTATATTATTAATTTGATTGTGTAAAATAGTTTAAGTTTGATTAATTATCATATAAAAAAGATTAGAAATGCATTACAATATATTTCATCAGAAGGTTTTAAAAAAAAAAGATTTTAATATTTTTTTTATTACATTATGGATTATAACCTAAGAAGTTCAAGTTTAATGTGAAAATTCATTAGAATTTTACTTATTTGGTGTTAAAATCCTATATTAATTATAGTGATGCTATTACTAACTTTTATAATTAAAAATTAGGTATTATACTATTGAATTCTAATGATTGAATTGTGCTATTTAATTTTATTCACTTCTTAAAAATATTTTATAATATTACATTATCATTTTCATATGTTTATTTTTCAACTTCATATTATATTTTGAATTATTTATTTGATATTAGGTATACTTTTACTAGTTATAAAAATATTAATGAGTTTCAAAATATTTTTTTTATTATGGAAGAGAAATTTAAAAAATATTAGAATGATATTCTACTATTGTTTATATATGTAGTAGCAATGAATCCTCAAATAAATCTTTTTGGTATAATTAAAATAATAGATGCAATTGTAAAAAATTTGAATATTACATGCAAAATGGATAACTCTTGTATTGAAAATTCTTTAATAATACTTATAGTCAAAGTCAAGGTATAGTTAAAATAAATATATCAATTTATAAATGCAATGATAAACTTATAGCTAATACTCCTTCATAAAAATTTTTGAACCTTATTATAAATAGATCTATTTACTCTTTTTCTTTTTTTAGTAGCTCTAATGAATTAGAAAAATATATTTTTACTAATTATAATTTGATATTTAGTATAGATCAAAAAGAAATTTTGATGTTTTACAATAGTAAAAAGTAAATAAAATGGTGTTCCCTGCACTATCCATCATGACTTGTGATCTACTAATTCTTTTAATGTCTACAGTAACACCAAAATCTACTTTAGTGCAAGAAACAGGATATTGGATGAACACAAATTGAAATTATTACCAGAAGTTTTAAATTGTTTAATATGTTTGAAAAATTGAGAGGATGCAAACTAAAAATTTAATATCAAGGCTAGGGTAATGACCAAAATAATGATGATTTGGGAATAAAAAATTGTTCTATTGATAAAAATTAGTTTATAATATTTATAATTATAAATTTTAATATTTGTAATTTTATTATAAAACAAAAAAATAAGTGAAGTGCAAATGATCAATGGTTTAGCAGGTGTTAATCTAGTTGAGATGTATTATAACTCTAATGATGCAAATTCACTCATTCAGTTTAAAATTAATTTATTTAATGTTGTAATTTGAATGTTAAATTAATTTAAAATAAATAGACCAAAATTATTTGATATATAAATATTATTTATTTATTTATTCTAAGTGATGTTAACATATTTGTCATTTGTAAATTATGTAATGATTTTTTTTTTAATACACTTATCATTCATAGTATTTCTTTAATTAATGTTGTAATATTTAGATGATAAAATTTATAATAATTATTTGAAATTAATAATAATTAAAATTGCTATTACATTTTATTTATTTATTTTTATAACAACAAGTACAAAATATCAAAATACACACGTGTTACATTTACATTACATATATGCTTTGATGATCTTGGAATGCATAACTGAAAACATCCGTAAAGTTTGCATGTTAAAAATTTAAAAATGATAAAATGAATGAAATAATATAGAAAGAAAAGTAAACTAAATAATATATATATATATATATATATATTTATATATTAAAATAATGATAAAAAAATTATAAAAAATTAATGTTTAGTAGGCCTGAGAAGCTTTGTTTAGGCTTGGGACCTCACAGGCTTAGACTTGGCTCACCCCCTTGAGGAGCTTATGCCTGGCCTAGGCTTTCATAGTTTCGGGCTTAACCTAAACTCTTGAAGGGCTTTAACTTTAAGGCTCAACCTAGCCTATCAACAGTTGGCCTAAGATTGGGCCACTACTATAAATCGATTTTGGGTAGAGCATCTTATCTCAATAATTCGAACATTCAAGTTTTATACTCCAAACCAATTGTTAGATAACATTGAAAAGTTATTGCCTTCTTTTTCTTACTATGTGACCATGGAATTCTTAACCAAGGCAAATTCTTCAAGCTTAGTTGATAAATGCAATGCATGCTTTTAATGGATACTTATAATTTTTACAAGGACTTTATTTCTTCTCCTAACATCATGACCAGACATTGGCTACAATTAATTTTAAGTTAAAAGCACAGGAGCTTCAATATAAAAATCAAATCCTAAAGGGACAACTTGCTTGAATAAAAGAAAAGATTAAATTTTTAAAGAAAAAAGAGGAAATTGAGACATTAAGTCGGCTGATGCAAGGAGTATAACTTATCAGTTAAGGAGGAAGAAAATAGAGATAGAGTGATAGCTGGTGGGCGTATGTAAGAATCTCGCTGACATCAAAGAATCTAGAAAAATTGTAAAAAAAAATCTTGTTTACAATTTTTCAAAAATTGTTAGACTTTTAAAGCGATGAAATCTAATGACAGATTGAAATTGGATGGATAAAATTCTTACCTAACCACTTGAGGGTGAAGATGAAGAAAGCAATCCCTAGTTAAGGTTGTTAAAGAAAAAAGTGCCCTAACCCATTCAGAGAACTAAATCTACGGTGCAATCAAACCTTTTAATGTTGTAAAGCCCTCTACTGCTTATAATATAGATGAAAATGCCTTTAAAAAGCAAATTATGTAAAACTTGATCATGTAATAAAATTTCATTATTTCTCTTCTATAATGTAATAATTAAAGAAGTCAATTCAACTATACATGAATAAATCTAGGAATGATCAAATCCAAGTTTTAATTCCTTTGTCTTTAAAAATATTCTTCTTTTCAAGTTTCATCATATTTTGTGGCATCTAAACTTTAATAATAAGTCTTCCTTAGATTCAAAACGTCGAATTTATTTGAATAATAATAGTAAGCATTTCTTGGGTCTTAAGATAATCGACTTATGAGATTCAAATACTTATAAGCTATAATAATCATCCATTTTCTAGTTTTAAGATGGCAAACATAAGAGATTCGATTACTTATAAGCCATTAAAGTAATCTTTTCTCAAGTTTTAAGATGGCGAACTTCTGAGATCCAGTTCCTCACATATTATAAAAGTAATCCTTTCTTGTGTTTTAAAATAGCAAACTTACTATATCTGATTTCTTATAAGCTTTACAATCAGTGAAATCTTTTTGGGTTTCTAATTTACTTTGATGTTCTCACTCTTATTAACAGATTTATCCAAGTTTTATCTTTTCACATAATTGTAATAATTGCACCAAGAATTTGAAATTTTTAAAAATTAACTTCATTAATGATAAATAATAAGTAAAATAGATGGAGCAAAAAACTTATTGGCAAAATTTTATCAGCATCTTAATGTTCCATGGCTTTCCCATGCTTCTCTTGTTTGCATCAGCAAGTCCATATGTTTTCAACCTAACCATTTTTAGAATTTTGTAAGCGCCTTCCAACTTAACCCAAATATTTATTCTCTTAGATTCTTGTTGTTTTATGTGATTCTTCTTAAAACTATATCTCTTTCTAGAAATTTTTATGCTTTCACTTTTTTGTTATAATATTAAGGTATCTATTATTATTAGGTTGTTATTCGAATCATTTCTAGCTCTCTCTTCTTTTCTCAATTAAATCTAGATGTGTTAACATGACTTCTTGATTTTCTTCGTCATTGCACTTTAATACTTAGTGTGTTGGTACTTTGATTTTTGCTAGTGTCATTGCATCATAACTAAATGCTAGTTAAAAAAAGTGTTTTCATTATAATTGTTCTCGATATTATTCTGCGTACTTATAAAACTTCCATAACTTATTCACCCAAACTACTTTCATCATCTTAAATTTAATTTTAGGTTTTTCATTATCATCTTTTTAGCGGCTTCAACTTGTCCATTTGCCTTCAGGTGCATTAAAGGTGTATTTTGAAAAGGATTCTATAGCCTAATATATAACAAATCCATAAGTTTTGCGAACACCACAAGCATTTCATACTTATATGAAACATATATCAAATATATGTGTAAAATATCAACCAAAGATAAGCTTATTGCCTTATTAGGTTAATGGTCTTAAATCTATGAAATCCCTAAAATTTATAACATCTAAATTATAGAGAGAGAAAGTGATAAATTTTAAAGAGAGAGAGGTTTCTTCTCTTTTTCTTAACTAAAAGAAGTTGACTCTTTTATAAAATTTCTTTTCATTTTTGAATTAAATAATTAAAATATTTATTCATAATTACCAATTTAGTCTTTAAGTGAATTAATGGGTAAATATGAACTAAAAATAAAATGATAATTATTCAACAATTGACATTTATCTCACTTTAGTTCTTATAATTGTGCAAAATTATTTACTTAACATCAAGGAAATAATAAGCAATATCTTTAAGGATTTATTAATAATTATCTAATAATTATCAATCACTAAAAATAAATTTTATAAATTTATATTTAAGTTCTTTGATAACCTTTATTATTAATATATCACGTAATTTATACTAAATTATATAAAAATATAAAATTATGTAAAATCTTTAAACATTTTAAAGAACCATGAATATATATAATACTTATATGTATTTCTTTCAACCATTCAAAAGATGCTAGCCTTTTATTATAATATTTTATCTCTTTCGGACATTTCTAAGCATATTAGATTATCGGTGTGATCATGTAAACTCATTATGGATTAATTGTAAATTTATTCTGAATTTTTCATATTCAAATATTTCAAAAATTCAATTATTATAGTTAATATTTAGTAATGTGCCATAACTTTTAAACTATAATGAACAAATATTTTATGGAACTCATCTAAATTTTATGTACTATAAAGGTAATATTCTTCCATTGTCCAATCCGAATCAAGTAAAAGTTTATAAAATATCAAAATTCTAAAATGATATAAATATAAATCATCAATCTATATATCCTAAACTCGTTATTACAAATTCTTTCTCATGACTTTAATTCACTTTAGTTAGAAAAATTTACTTTTTAGATATTTATTAATATTTGTCTAGGAACTCGAATTCGGATACTATAACATTGAGCCAATGAATTTCATATTAACCATTATTCATTTCTAATATAAATAACACATATCCAAATTAACTTTAACATACAAGACGTGATTAGTCTTGTATCTATACACCATATAAATTATATGCATCCATATTAAATTTAACCATAACTTTTCAAATCAAAATATTATATTGCACACTAGTATAATTATATGATAAATTATTGACTATATATATCTTCAAGTGATTTATTATCATTTGATCATATTCAAAAAATAGTTCTCTAACTATTAATCCACATTATTATTCTAATAACTTGATTTTTATCAACATTAATATCTCAATAACTTGATTTTCATTATTACTTACACTTATGTCATTTTATGATATTTACTGAAAATATTTAATGTGTTTATTATGTGAAATTATTGCCCATTTAACACCACTTTTGTTGGAAATAGTTTTAATAATATCATTTAAAAATTAAATAAATTATTCGAACAATTCACAAACATATTTTATTTAAATACATAATAAAATAAAATAAAATAAGCAACTTATACTTATGAGTAAAGAATACTTTCTTTCATTAATAATAACTGACGATGAATATACATATATATATATATTTATATATAAAGTAATATATCTTTGTAACCGATAACATGAATGACTTCTAAGGTATATACTAACAAATTTTCACTTGCATTAAAGTCATTCACTATTATATCTCATACTTATTTTCTTGAGATAATGATCCAGTTACTTTTATGTGATCGCTTTAATTAATGGGTCAGTGACATTGTTTAATGAAGATACATTTTGAATAATTATTTTTTCAATTCTAACAAATCCTCACAAAATGTGATATTTGCACTGAATATATTTAGACTTTTTGTGTATTCACACTAATCAAGTTTTATATGTCTTTACTTGGCCATCCTTATCAATCTTTCTTTTGAAAATCCATTTATAATCAATAAGAACTATTTCTTCTAATGGATTCACAAATGTCCATACTTGGTTAGCATGCAAGAATTATATCTCAGAATCTAATACTTCTAGTTATTTACTTGAATCTTTATCTAGGATAGTTTCTTCATAAATTCTAGAAGCACCATCATGATTAATTTCTCCCACTAAGCATGAGTTAAAATCATACTCATGGAGAAATTTATATCGTACTAAAGGTTTAAATAATCTAAAAGATTTTGGAACAAGAATTGGTATTGAGGTTTACTAGCTGGATGTTCCAACTTAACTATTGTTGGTTTAAGACTCTAAAAACTTTTTCTTAAGCTCATTATTTTCTTTTGGCATCACTTTCTTTTAAAAATTTATTTTTTAAAAAGTGTGTATTCCTACTAATCAAAACTTTTTGATTAAAAGAGAGATAAAAATAATACCTTAAATTGTCTTTAGAATATCTAATAAACTAACTATTATCTGATTTACACTCAGTTTATTAGTATTAACTAACTTAACATAAATTAGACAATCCAAAATTCTTATATAATTGATATTAATTTCTTACCACTCCATATTTTATAGAGAGTATTTTGAACTAATTTTGAAGGGATTTTATTAAAAATGAGTACAACGGTTTGTAAGGCATGTCCCTACAAATACATTGATAAATTTATAAAACTTATCATAAATTATACTATATTTAATAAAGTATGATTTCTCCTTTTTGATAAATCATTAAACTGCAATGTATAAGGAGAAGTCAAATGGAAAGCTATTCCATTATCCTTTAAGAATTCCTAAAACTTTGTACTTTAGTATTCTCTTTTATAATTTGATCGCAAAACTTTAATACTCTTTCTAATCTATTTTTATATTTCATTCTTGAATTCTTTGAACTTTTTAAAAGATTTAAATTCGTATTTCAATAAATACATATACTCATACTATTACGTATCATCAATAAAAGGTAATCAAGTATTTAAATCTTCTTTAAGCTACCTTACTAAATAGTCCACACATATCTGTATATATGAGTTCCAATAATTCCTTGGCTCTCTTGCCTTTATTCTTAAAATAATTTAGTTATTTTTTCTCAAAAACATAATTCATAAGTTAGATAAAATTTTGAACTCAATGAGTCTAAAATCTCACTTTTCCAAGCCGAGTCATACATTTTTCTCTGTTATAACATAATCTATAATGCCATAGAATTTTAAAATTTATTTCATATTGAAATATTTTCTTGATAATGGATATAATTGAACCATGATTGCTTAATTTAAGGATATATAAACTATTTAAATTTGATACTTTGTCCACTAATACATTTCTCAAATATAGCAAATATTCATTTCTATAGAGCTATACATTGTAACCATATTTACATAATATAGATATAAAAATAATATTTTTAATGGCTTTAGCAAAATATAGAATAGAGTCTAAACTCAAATTGCACCTAATAAACAATATAAGCTGACAAAATCCTCTAACTTCAATAACAACTATTGCTTCATTAGCCATCCTCAAAATGACCTCACTTTTCTACAATGTTGAACTATTCAACATTACCTGCAAAGAGATACAGATATGAGTAGTAGCTACTTAAGGTATAAAAAACAATTCTTCTTCCAATGTCTTTCCTTTCCATAATAAAAATAATTTTCTTTTGTCTTTGCCTTTTCTCCCTTAGACTAAACTTTCTTAAAATTCTTTTTCTTTATTGGACTAACTAAAATGCTTTTTATGATTTCTTCCTAGTCTTACTGACTGAAGCTATATAAACATTATTATGTCCCTTCCCTCTATTATTTTGTTTATAAAATTTTTGAATCTCATTAAGTAACTTAAGAAGAATCCTCTTAATCCTATTTAAATTATAATTAGTTATAAATAATTGATAACTAACTAAAAAGAATTGAAAAATCAAATTCACTTTAAGGCGATCTAACATAATTGCCATACAACATGTAATTACTCTAAATGATTAACCATCTTGATGACATGATTATCTGACAACACCCTTCCCCTAAGCCTTATACCAAAAAAGGAAGCATATAATTCATATTCTACTGCCATCAAATTCTTACCATATAAAGTAATAAAGATATTGTAAGCACTATAAACATTATCTTACTTTACTTGGAATTTTTTATTCATTGAGGCTAACATGTAGCTTTAAACTCTCCTGTTATTCTCATGCTATTTTTCAAATACTTCATGTTCATCACATGAAGCATCTTCATCAATCTGGAGTAATAGGATTACCTCGAAGACATGGATAATTTTTTCAAAATCAAGAATTATTCTTACATTCCTTAACCAATCCTTAAAATTCTGTCCTATTAAAAATATTATTGTCCAATATTCTTAAAAGAATGCTATTCGACATGTTTGTATGTTTTTGATTATATCATAGTTATAAGAAATTATAAGAAATAAAATATCGATTAATGTCTCATATATTTCAAATAACTTGAATTATAATAATCAAACACTTTAATGTTATGTTAAATATAAATCATATTAACTCTTAATATTTAATTTGAATCCTATATTTTTCAAGTCAGGATTCAAATATTTTGTTGGATTTTAATTAATAAAATTTTAGTGAAGAATCAAATTTTTATTGAAATTAATTAACCTCACATATTAAAATTCTTGGCCAATTAATTCAATAAGTAGAAAATATTTTTCTTTTACATTTCATATAACACTTGATTCTTTTTCCTTACCTTAACGTTGAACACCTCATATAATAGAAATCTTGGTACCCTGAGCTAATTAAATCCGAACTATTGTGATTTCTTAAGATATAATTTCCATCTATTTCTCAAGTAATAAAAATATTGATCTATATGAAAAGACACAACCAAGAATCAAATAACTGAATCCTATAACATCAACACCATATCCTTCACATAATAGAAATTTTGAAATATAATATGAAGTCACAAAATTTTTTGTTATCTCACCATGGGAGGTATGAATTTAATAATTGTATCAGAGAGTAAATATACATATTATTCTAATATGTACTTATACATATCACAAACATGCAAAATAATAATAATAATAATCATTATTATTATAATTATTATTATTATTATAATTGTTAACCAATATACATATCTATATCGTATATACATGTGTATGTTTTTGTCAAAGTTTCATTGCATGTATTTACTAATAATTCTTTAATCATTAATACATGTAAATACTTACACATTATCTATAATTTGTTGATTTGCTCATACATATAATATCTTGTCTCACAAAAAGATTTTTTAATAATTATTGAATTAGTTTGAAGTTTTGAGTATTTGGTTAAACTAGAAATCATAGTTTTGTTTGTTCAAGTTGTTGAATCGATCTAATGCTTTGTTTCTACTTGGTAATACATTTCTACATGTATTCACATAAACATACAATAAAGCATATTCATGCATAGTTATAACTAGCATATACATGCATGCATCTAATATATATTCATACACTTATTACATGTATATATATTCATCTAATATATATTACATGTATGCATCTAATATATGTATTATTCATATTTGAATATATCAAATATAATTCTTTTAAGCATGCATATAATCAAATTGAATGCATTAAAAAAACATTACAATACATATATGCATTTAAACATTTTAAATAAATATTAAATGCAATTAGTCAGTTACATAGACAACGTCAATTTACTATGATGTAAATACATATACATTCATGTGTGTGCGCGCGCACTTAAATCTCATTACACACACACATATATATTTAATGCATTAACAATTGATTTATTTATATGTTTAACACATTTAAACATGTTAGGCCATGATGAAAACCACCTTTTTCATCACGAACTCAAAATGGTTAAAAATATGGAAATAAGGAAATAAAAGCTCTTTTAAATTTCCAAGCATCCATGTACACATATAGATCTCATCATATTGCATGTTTAATTTTGATGAAAACAATTTTTCCATTAATTTTGACCCATGGTTGAAATCTATTGGATTCAAAATCTATGATTTTTGTTTTCCATTTAACCATTATAACATCAAAAGGAATATAAATTAATGAATATGTTTGCATCTCATGCAAATTCATCCATTAGTTTCTAAGATCTCATCTTAATGACTTCTAATCACATTAGAACATCAAAACATCAAAACACATGTAATCAACTCAACCAAAGCTGAATTTACCCATGTACATTCCTTTTGATTTTCAACCAAATACAAGCAAATTAAGGCTACATCATTCATCCTAATCATACTCTAATACCATTTGAAAAGGATTTTAAACATGCAACAAATTCATAAGTTTTGCCAACACCATAAGCATCTCATGCTTATATTGAACGTTTATCAAATATAAATGTAAAATATCAAAGAACAATGAGTTTTTTACCTTGTTAGGTTGATGAATTGATGAAAAATGGTCTCATATCTATAAAATTCCAACAATCTATACCATTTAAATTATAGAAGAGAAAGTGATGAATTTTAGAGAAAGAAAGAGTTTTCTTTTCTTTTTTTTAATAAAAAAGAGTAAAGTTGCCCTTTTTATATTATCATTTTTCATTTTTGAATTAAATAATTAAGATATTTATCTATAATTACTAACTTAAGCTTTAAGTAAAATAATGGATAAATATGAACTAAGGATAAAATAGTAATTATTCAATAATTATCATTTATTACACTTTTGTCCTTGTGCTAATGGTGATGTTTTAAAGCATACTATATCCTTTTTAGAGAAATTTGTGATGTTTTAAAGCATGTTATATCAACTTCGATCAAATTGAGTATGTTTTAAAGTAATTTGAACCATTTTCATAGATTCTTAAAGAAAGCGGTGATGTGTTAAAATATTTTATGATGTTTTTGGCAGAAATTGTAACATTTTGATGCATGTTATATAATTTTTGGCAAAAGCGGAGGTACTTGAAGTCACTTTATTGAATTTTTGCATTAAAGGATGATGCTCTAAAGCATTTTGTTGCATTTTTGGCAAAAATTATGACGATTTAAAGAATGTTATATCATTTTCGATCAATTTGAGCATTAAGGAAATAATAAACAATATCTTTAAGGACTTATTGATAATTATCTAATAATTATCGATCATTAAGGGTAACTTTTGTAATTTATATTTAGGTCTTTTGATAATTTTTTTGTCAATATGTCATGTAATTTATACTAAATTAGATAAAAATATAAAATTATGTAAATTCTTCAAACACTTTAAAGAACCATATATATATATAAATAATATATATTTCTTATAACAATTATATATATTTCTTTTAACAATTTTATTATCTTAAAAAGTGTTAGTTTTCTATAGATAATATTTTTTCTCTCTCGGGTATTTTTTCACACATTGAATTATTAGTGTAACCATGTAAGTTCACTATGAATTAACTGTGAATTTATTTTGAATTTTTCAAATTTATACATTTCAAAAATTAAATGATTATGATTAATAATTAGTAATGTGCCATAATTCCTAAACCACAATAAAGAAATACTTTATCAAACCTATCCAAATTATACATACCATATGAGTATTATCCTTTTATAGTCCAATCCTAATCAAGTAAAGGATCATGGAATGTCAAAACTTTAAATTGATATAAATATAAATCATCAATCAATATATCTTGAACTCATCATCACGAACTTTTTTTATATAACTTAATTCACTTTGACCAAAAATTTACATTTTAGACATTCATTGATGTTCGTCTAGGAACTCAATTCTAGATAAAGTGAACAAATACTCTAAACCTATTTATGTTAAGTTAACGGATTCTGTTTTGACCATCATTCATTTCAATGTAAACAATATATGCCAAACCATTTTTAATATATAAAACGTGATTAATCTCATACTTATATATCATATAAATTATATACATTCACATCATATTCGAATATAATGTTTCAAGTCAAAAGATTACATTACATGTTAGTATAGTTATATGATAAATCATTAACTATATATATTATCATGTGATTTATAGTTATTTAGTCATATTCTAAAAATAGTTCTTTAACTAATAATTTATACTAATATTTTAATAACATGACTTTTATTGTTACCTACACTAATCTCATGATATTCATCAGAAATATTTAATACGCCTATGTGCGATATTATTGTTAATTCAATATCACTTATGTAAAAAATAATTTTAATAATGTCTATAATAATTAAATAAATTATTTGAACAATTTACAAAAATACTTTATTTAGACATATGATAAAATAAAAGAAGTAGTTTATACTTGTAAATAAAGAATACTTTTTTTCATTAATAATAATTAATAGTAAATATATATAAATAAAATAATATATTGTTGAAGTTGAGAGCACGAATGGCTTTTAAGGTATATTTTAACACACTTTATTTTTATCTTCACATTCTTGCATAATTCTTAGAATTTTTGTTGTCAAACTACTTACCATTGTCAATAATTATTACCTAACGTCTTTCATACCAACAAATTATATTCCCCTAAATGAAATCATTAACTTGATTTTTAGTGATCTTGGCTACTACTTTCTCTTTTATCCTCGTGATGGAATTCTACAACAACTTTATTTAGAATCCTTTCAATTTATTGTCTTTTGGATTTGGTGATTTTCTTGTTGAATGGCTATTTGTTTGATCCCCCAAAACGACGTCAACAATTGCTACTGAATTTTTCCCACTAATCGCACCAACTATTGCTATTGAATTTTCACTAGCTGGTTATCAACAAGTTTCTTGATTCTCAATTCTTAGTGTTACCATCCTCGATTTTATCTATACAAAAAACTAGAATCAAAAGGTGCCAGGGCATCTAGTAAGAAAACTTCAATATTGAAGTTAAAGAAATGTTTTGGAACTTGAATGTATTCAAATATACTTACCCCTTACTTTGAAGTTGATTTTATTGAGATAATTATTTTGTATTTAATGAGTTATTATTTATTCCTAATTAATTAGTAATTATTAGCCATGTATGTATATTTTTAACTGTCTATAATCATCCTTAGTATTAGATCATTAAAGTCGAGATGTCTTCATTGCCATCATACCAAAAATGATGAATTTACAAGAGTCTTTTCCTCGATAGCTTTGGTTCTCGAGAATACCCTCAACACAATTAAATGAACCACTCTCAACCATAAAAAAACAAATAGCAACAAAGAACTTATGACTCGGCTAATCAAACCAACCAATTCAACTCAAAACAAAATTCAAAAAAAAAAAAAAATTGTGACTAGTCAATTCAAACTATAAATACATATAACTAGAATTTGATAATGAAGTCACATAACTTATTATATATTTTTTTAAAGATAAACTTAGATTCAAACTTGTTTGCAATTGTGACACTTTTATTATATTTTAAAAGTAAAATTTTAAAAATACTTGACTGTATCGACTTTTAATTATAATCTTTTATATTTTTTATTTATATCTGTAATTCATGATTTGATCTAGGAGGTTATTTTTTCAATCAATGTTTAATCAAATGAAAATAGTAATTTTAGGTAATTAAATATTTAGTTATTTTAATTTAATAACACTTTCTTAGATACTTTTACTTAATAAAGTAATTATTTTGGTTGAATCTAAATAGTGTCAAAATTTCTATAAAATTACTTTCTAAAAATATCCGTACTTAATTATTTCATTTACATCATTGCCTACATACAATTAAAGGTTATCATTCTTTGTGTTTATAAAAATATACATATTGTGTTGATAGTATCTCCCTTTAAGTTTATTCATTAAGATTTTCAATTAAAATGCTATCTTTCATTTTTTGTATTTATATAATTTTATAATGACTTAAATATGTTGATATTTTTATTTATTTATTTATTGTGAATTACTATTATGATAAAAAAAAGTAAATACTAAAACATTTGGTATTCTAAAGAGTCATTATTATTATTTTTAATATATTTTTTCTAATATATACTATCAAGGTTCGTCTTACAAATTAAAAAAATAGATATTTATTTTTCATAGAAGATCAATTACAAAAAAAAAAAAGATTCACATTAACATAGTTTTTATTTTTGCATAAGTTAAAATAAATTTATTTACATTTTTTCAAGTTGTTTAATATCTAATAAGGGTATAAATATAAAATGATTTATTTTAGAATATTTTTATTTTAAAATAAAAAAACAACTTAATAGTTATATTTAAATTTCAAATAAAATAAATAAATTTTTTAATTAAGATATTTAATTCTGTTCAAATTTTAGACTAATTGAGATCTCAGCAGAAAACATAAATTTAAATGCCAAATCGAAGCTTTGAAGTGCACACTATTCTTTCAGTTTATGCCTAATTTTTCTACAACATTTGATAATTTTGTTGAATGGGTTTTGGAGGTATATAATGTAGTGTCTATTAGTTCGATTGGTCAGTGGGCATGAATTTCAAGTTTCTTTCATTGGCTAGTAAGTAGTGATACATATTGCCATTGATATCCCCGATCTTGATCATGCCATGTGCTGATAGTTTTTGATTGAAATGGGAGCACTGTTTCTTACTTACAATTGGTGAGTCTGATTGCATTATATTGCAAGTATTGGAAAAATACTAACTAATTATTTCTTAATTTAATTTTATTTCTAAAATAATCCGATTAATAATTCATCCATCCTTTTGTTGATATAGCTAATGCTTTTTAAATTATTCAGTCTTTTTAATTAATTCCATAATTAGTTTCTTGTAATTTATGTTTAGACCTAACCTAGCCGAGAATGAGTTGTCAAGTATATGCTTTGTCAAAAAGAAGTGACCAAAATTATGTCGCCGTCCTATTATTTTGGAAATGTATATATATTAGTACATAATATTTTTCATCAGCTTGATTAATTTTATGTCAATAAAAATAACCTAAGTCAACATTTTTAGTCTATCTAAATTTATTAGAAAGACAAGACATCACCTAATAAAAGCCTACTATATTTTACTTTCCTGCTTAAAGATATCCCCACCAAAGTCCATAACAATTAGGTTCTTATAATTTTAAGAAAACAGTATGAAATAATAAATAAATGATTTAAATATAAAAAAATAAAAATAAATAAAAAAAGAACCTTCGACTCTTGACATGAGTATTATATTGTCACTCATTAAGAAAAAAAATCTTATTACTATTTTACGAAAAAAAAAAAACCTCAAAATTAACTTAGACAATGAAAGTTTTCATTAAGTAACAGACGCTTCTAATCCATGCTCATTTCCTATGCTTCTAACTTTAAAGAATCAAACAATTCAAAAACTTTATATTATCATATTTAATATTATAAAATAACAAATCACGAATTAACACATGAAACACAAAAAAAAAAGTATTAACAACATACAAATATAGAACTAACATGTGTAATGTTAAAATCCATGACTCAGTCCTGGACCATTAAATTGACTGTAATTTTCATGATTGTGGACGGTTAATCATGTAATGAGTAGTTAGGCAAGTCCACCTATCTTCCGAGATAGTGGGTGATTGGCAGGCCCTTTAATGTTAATTATCTTTGGATTCTAGGTACATGGATAGGTATCAATGCAGCCGTTTTTGTTTGACCCTCGAGTATTGGTGGGTCATGGGAATCTTGAATTATCAATACATTATCTTAAACACAAGCTTCGTCCGAAAGGAAATGACAAGAATCATGTGTAATGACAAAATCCTTGACTCTATCCCAGACCATTTCATTTGTTTCTTTTTTCTCGTCTTCTAAGGGCCACCGCTATATTCTTAATAATTGCCACCAATTTATATAATTTTACATAAAAAGCTTACATTCTTGCAAGTAAAATATATACGGAAATTAATTTCTTGTAGCAAGCCCACTATTTCGTCTATATTCACCCAATTAAGATACTAAAGAGCAATTAAATTTTTAGATGTATGAAGTTAATATCATCAAGGGTGGAAAATTCCACTTCTCCAACCAAATATCATATGCCATATCTTCTCTAGCATATGCTTTTGAAAGCTTGTCACTGAATACTCCTAGGTACTTAATTATTGACTTCATTATCAATATTTGAGATTTTAATATTTAGATACCGTTTACTTAATTTGCAGTATATGATCTACAAAATAAAAAGGAATAATGAAAAATATTTATATTGAAATTTAATATTTGGATACCGTTTATTTAATTTGCAGTATATGATCTACAAAATAAAAAGGAATATTAAAAAGTATTTATATTGAAATTTAATATTTGGATACCGTTTACTTAATTTGCAGTATATGACCTACAAGATAAAAAGGAACATTGAAAAATATTTATATTAAAATTTAATATTTGAATAGCATTTATTTAATTTATAGTATATGATTAATAAAATAAAGAAGAACATGTTGAAATAATATTGAAAAATATTTGTGATAACTTTTGAGGAAAAAGAAACATTTGCTCGGAAGTTTTTTTAATTTTGGAGAAAAATAAAATTAATTGTTTTATTCTTTATTCGAATGAAATTTTTACAAAAACATTTTCAATCATATTGTTTACTAACATTATCTAATTGCATGTACATATATGTTATAAAATTAAGATTATGAATTTTATTTTTATTTTTTTTTCAAAAAATTACTAATATTAAGTATGTCAATTATATATTCTTTTTATACCCTATATGATTAATAAATCAATACTTGTAAAATTAATCAACTTAAGTAAGAATTAAGCAACTTACTAATTACTTACGTATCATTAACAAAAACTTGTAAGATTATTCTTGAAAGCTCCCACTCTAAACTTCAATAATAAAACATACAGCGCATAGTTATATTATTGCACGACAAATAGGCCACAATTCACTTTTCTTTGTGACTGAGATCCAATCTATTTAGCTATCCCTCAACCAAGTCGTTGCCAAAAAAGAAAAAAAAAAATGGAGATCAACCACCAAAGCCCTGACCCTAATCCTCATCCTCGTGCGATCATGATCGCCTATCCTCTCCAAGGTCACGTAATCCCTTCGGTCAATCTAGCCCTGAAGCTTGCCTCTAATGGCTTCACTATCACCTTCGTCAACACTCTTTCAATCCATGATCAAATAACCAAATCTCATAAGCTCACCAACGGTGCCGATGACATATTTGCCGAGGCCCGTAAATCGGGTCTCGACATACGTTACACAACTGTCAGCGACGGGTTTCCCTTACAGTTTGATAGATCTCTCAACCACGACCAGTTCATGGAAGGTCTCTTGCATGTAATGTCTGCTCACGTTGATGAACTCGTTGGTAATTTAATGAAATCGGACCCCGAAATCAATTGCTTAATCTCTGATACGTTTTACGTTTGGTCTTCCATGGTTGCCAACAAGTATAATCTTGTTAGTATCTCGTTTTGGACTGAACCAGCTTTGGTTTTTACTCTATATTATCACATGGATCTTCTAAGAATTCGTGGCCACTTTGCTTCCGTTGGTATGTACTCCGTACCTACTCGCTCTTCCTCTTATTGTCGTCTGCAATATCTGAAAATATTTTCAGAAAATAGTATTTACAAAGTGCTTTTTTAGAAGGCATTTTAATTTTTTTAATCAGAGTTATATAATCAATACATAAATGTACAAATAAATAAGAGAAACAATTTATCAGAATGCTATTGTGTGTATTTGAGTTACATAACGAATATTAAAGACTCTCTTCAACTCAATATTAACAAAAACATATTTTTTAATTTATCACTTTAAGATTATTATGATATTAACTAAACAACTGTGCTAATTGTTTATTTGAAATTGTTATTATAGATAACCGAGAGGATACCATCGATTATATACCGGGGGTTCAGTCTATAGAACCGAAGGACATGATGTCATACCTTCAAGCTACGGATCCATCTACGGTGGTACACCGGATAATAAACAAAGCCTTTGCCGACGTCAAACGAGTTGATTTCATCATCTGCAACACTGTAGAAAATCTTGAGTCAGAAACAATCTCAGCCTTACATCAAAGGCAGCCGACATATGCTATTGGTCCCATTTTCCCAATTGGGTTCACCAAAAGTGTCGTGGCTACGAGCCTGTGGTCAGAGTCAGAGTGCACCCAGTGGCTCAACACAAAGCCTCGTGGGTCAGTTTTGTATTTGTCGTTTGGCAGCTACGCGCATTGTAGCAAGAAGGATACTGTGGAGATTGCGTCAGGGCTTTTGCTTAGTGAAGTGAGTTTTATTTGGGTGCTTCGCCCTGATATTGTTAGTTCCGAGGAAACCAACTTTCTACCCGTTGGATTTGAAGAAAATATTAAAGGGAGAGGATTGATTGTTGCGTGGTGCTGCCAGATTGATGTGATCTCACATCCTGCAATCGGAGGGTTCTTAACTCATTGCGGATGGAATTCGATATTAGAAAGTATATGGTGTAGCATTCCATTGCTTTGTTTACCTCTGTTGACTGATCAATTCACTAATAGAAAACTGGTGGTTGATGATTGGAGGATTGGGATTAATCTTTGTGATAACAAATCAATCACAAAGGAGGAAGTCTCTAGTAAAGTCAACCTTCTGATGAGTGGAAAATCAGGTGACGAATTGAGGAGGAACATCAATGAAGTCAGAAGGGCACTAGAGAATGCAATATCCGGCGATGGATCATCAGTGAAGAACCTCAGTCGATTCATCAACGATGTCAAAGTGAAGATTGTAAAGAAACGTGGGTCAGCCTGATCAACTCATGGAGCATTTACTAAGGTTTTACATTGCTGTATGATGGGAGTGATCTTACCAGATTGTTGTTAAGAGTGGCAAAGACAGAACCAGATAAATGCAGTTGCGTTGTCGTGTATTTATCTGGAAAGAACGCAGAAGACTAGTCAAATTAAGCCGCAACCACCGCCCCGATCTTTAAAATCTTCAATCATTGACCCCCCCATAGCTATCCTCTCCCTCCTGGGAGAGAGTTTTCAGTGCGTACGTGTGTATTTTTACATGACATTCATATCGTTTAATAAAATTTAAAACTATTATATTTTTTAAATATTTTAAAATTTATTATTTAAATAATTCATCATTTTATTAATAAAATGGTGAATTTTATGTATTAAAATAATTGATCACTCAAAAATTATATAACCTTATTATTAGAACTTTCTTAAAACTTCAAATTCTAATTTTAAATTTAGAAATTTCAACTTCTATATAAATTCCTAATGACGTGCAATAGTCAATAAATTGTTTATTTAGAATTTTGTAATAAATTCAAACTTTTAAAGTTAATAGTAATTAAAGTAAACTATAAGGATGAAAATAAAAAGCTAAAAATCACAATAAGTAAGAAACATTCTCCAATCATAATTTAGAACTTTAGGCTCTATGATTAATTTTTAGAAGTTCAACTTCTAATAACCTATTTCTTTTACAAACTTAAGTTGCAACAATAATGTTAACAAAATATATGCAATAATTTATTTTTATTTATAATGTAGAAGATCTAATTTAATCACAATGACAAAGCACACTAAAAAAATAATTGTATAAAAAGCAAACAATATAATAGTATAAAAATAGTATAATCTAGAAGTATTTAGTTAGAAATATAAATACTTTTCGCACTTAGAATGTACTAATAACATGTTAAAAATATACTATTAACTTAGATATATAGAATAAGAACAATAGAGAAAAGAAAGATCTTTCTAAAAGAGAAATCCATAAATTATCTTAAATTTTTTTATTATTCTTTTAAATGAATATATGATCATATTTAAAAAAAAACAATAAGAGTCATAATAGATATTTTTTAAAGGTATAATAGATATTTTACGAAGAGACTTCATTAATATTTTATGAATTGATAATTCAGATAGTAAAGATTGGCAGTGTAATCCACCAAAAGCATTTCAACATTCAAATGAATTTTTTTTTTACTAAAATATTTTATCCAATATATTTATGTTATGTTTATCTAGGTGTAAGTGCTTTATTTATTAAATTACAAATTATAAAATAAATTTTTAACAAAAATTTAAAATATTAAAAATATTTATCAATATTAAAAAAACTCCAAAATCCAATTAGATTACATGTGAGTTTAAATAATAATTTTAATTGCAAATTCGTAAGTGCTCAATTTTTATAGTATGGAATTGGTATGCCTCTTATGGTGTGCTTACTAATTCAAAATCAAAATTTGAAATTTGGAATTAAATGAATATTGTGTTTACATGCTAAAATAAAAATGGGAATAAAAATAAAATTAATAGATTTTACGCAATAAGAATGGGAATTTGATTCCTAAGAAGAGACTTAGGAATAGGTTACCCTTATCCAATAATTTAAGATCCTATTTTATCTCTCATTTTAATTAAAAATTTAAAATTTAAAAAATAATTATAAAAATATAATAATTGATATTATTTTTATTCATATTTTTATAGCTATTATTAACGAAATTCTTATTATTATAATTAATTATTAATAAAAATAATTTCTTGAATAATAATAATCACAATTATTATAATTAAATAATAGTAATAATGATAAAAATTAACTAAGGATATTTTATTAACTTAAAATAATTTTTTTATATTTCGATTTTGTTTCCTATAATTGAAATAAATAATTTATTCTGATTCACATTTCTTATTTCTATTCCAACCCATTCCGTTAATATATTTGGAACAAGTGTAGAAAAAAAAATTAAAATCCGTAATAGATTTAGGACGAGTGTGATTAGTTTTTCACAAGTACCCACAATAATATTGTTTTGATATTATAGTTGCATTTTAACTTCTAAATCCCTTATTTACAAGTCATAAGGCACAAATATTTCTCCTTTACCATCGCCATTGCTCTTGCCTTTCCTTCGCCTATTGCCACTACTCTTGTCTTTCTTCTTCTTATTGTCGCTTGTTAATAACGTTTCTATTAGATGACGACTAGTACTCATTGATTTAATCTAAAAAAAATACTTTCTTATTTTAACATTATAGAGAGATGTTGGATTGCATTTCTTTCAGTCACATTTGGTACACTGATTTTAAAAAAGTTGGATAAGATATCTTTGAAATTATGTATATTTTTAAAAGTAAATATAACTTTATTAGTTTTTTAAATCTTTTAATATTTTCTCAGAAAGGATGATCTTAATTTCTAATACTAGTGACATTTATCTTAGTTTAATACATATTAATTCTCTTAACATTAATGTTAAATACCTATGATATTCATCCAATGTTAGCATATTGTCACAGGGTTAATATTTAATGCAACTTACTTGTACAACACTTAGACAACTTCTCTCAATAATTGCTAAATAAACCTTAATGCCTTACTTGCATAAGAGAGAGGCTAGTAAGCATGCGTGCACAAAAAAAAGCAGCTCACAAGGAATTTTACTAGCAAAGAGAATTTTACTGTACAAGTGAATTTTTCAATAATTTAAAACTTTATAGTGCTATTGGAATTCTCAACTCACTAAAGTTGTTTGTCAGAATGAAGTCATCTCTTATTTATAAGCCTTTTTACTACCAAATATATGGCTAAAATTGATTCTTTAAATTATTCTTAGTAGATATTTACTTGGAGTATTTTAAATGTATACAAATACAATAAGTCTATAAAATCTTTTAAGTTTTTTTTAGTAAATATAAATGTATCTTTATGCTATACTAAAGTCCTTTAAAATGTATTAGAAGGTTCTAGAATACTTTGAAGGGTTTTAGAAAGTTTTAAAGAGTTTTGAATGTTCTAAAAGGTTACAAAATGCTTTAGAAGGATTAGGAACACTAGAAAAATATTCTCTCAAGCCCAAATATACTTAAACTCAATAAGAATTGAGCAATTTTTACTTTTTAAGCTGGTGAAGTGTGACATCCTCCTTTATTTAATCTTATGACATCTTCGTTGCACTTTCACCCTTGAATTGTTTGTTGTGGTCTTAAAACTACGATAAACTACTCTAATGTTCCTAATTCGCTTTGTTATTAAAAGGTTCTTATACTTTACCAACTGCTTAGTGTATGGCTAAACATTTTTTTTCTTAATCATGCAATTTGAAAAAATGCATTCCATATCTTTGTCAAACTCGATGATTATGATTGTTGGCACTCTCTTGGACATCTCTTATCTTAGTCTTTCATATATTTATAATATGGTTTAAAAAGACTTACATAAAGGATTAGATAAATCTTGAGTCATGGTGGAAATTTTAATCGATAAAAGACCTTACCAGCATGCTACTTAATAGGAAAGGGTTTATTATATCTCCTTAATAACCCTTTACGTACTTGTTAAAATGTCTTGAATTATTAGAGTAGTAGTTTGATGAATATAAGATCTCCTTTCTTAAACATGATATATCATATATTTTCTTTCACCCATTTCTTTATGTAGCATGTAGCCTCATCGAGGTATACTCATTTAATATTAGCTTCCTCTGTCATTCCTTTACAAGCTTGTAAATTGTAGAACTACTTCTTTCATAAATTGAAGTTATGGTATTTAATATCAATAGTTGTCATTCCATCATAATTTCGAATAGACTTCTGCCGATAGTTTTATTTCTTTAAAGATTGTATGAGAATTGAGCCATGTTGAATAATTTTATTCAATCTTCTTGATAAATGCCATATAATATCTTAAGTATAGTGTGAGTAGGCTATTAATGCATTATATTTATCCATCCATTTGAAGGTGGAAGATTCTTAAGAACTTTAAGTCTGTTCCAATCATCTTAAAGAGTTTTTCTAAAATTACTTTGTGAATATAAGGTGTCAATCACTCACGATGCTTTGTGAGACTCCCTAAAATTTAACTACATGTTTAAGAAACAAGCAAGCTACTTCTTTTGTAATGCAATCTTTTGGGTTAATATAATAATGGCATATTTGCTGAAATAGTTAAAAGCTACTATAATGCTTTTGCATCACTCTGATTTTAGTAAAGCTATGATAAAATCCATAGAGATATTTTGTTATGGCTTTTTAGCATAGATTCAAATAATTCTACTAGTAGCTAATGTTTGACCTTATCTTATTAGCATATAAGATAAGTCTTTATGTAACTTTTAACACCATCTTGCATTTACGGCCAATAATAAGTGTCTTAAACAAGAGATAGATTATGTGTTATATTTGGGTGACCAACCCACTTTGATTCATAATTTTTATGCAAATTTTCTTACTTTGGCATAAATAAATGCCTTTTAATGATGTAGAACAATCCATTATCAAGCTAAAACATCGAATTTTTAATTCACTCACCAACTTAATTAAGTTCTTCATTATAGCTTATGGTTTAAACCTTATTGAAAGCAATCATTAATATTGCCTGGTTGTTAACTCAACATAGTAAGCTTTGCTTTGCATTAGTGCATCTACGACAATATTTACCTAACATAGCTTGTACTCAAATTGGTATTTGAATTCTGCAAAGAAATCTTGCCAGTAAACTTATTTTGACTAAGTTTTTTATTGCATTTACAAGTAACTGGTGTAATGTTATAAGTCTTAATGACAAAGTGAGAGCCTAAAAGGCAGTGTCGTCATACTCTTAGGTAATGGATAATTAATGATTATCATTTTTTCTTGGATGGTATAACAATGTTTGGTGTCATATAATTTCCAACTCTTGTAGGCAATAAACTAACTTTCTTGCATATAGACCTTTTCAATAACAAAGTCTAAGGCATTTCTATGTACCTCCAATTGTTTGGTATTATTAAGTAAAATTAAAAAATGTTCCTTCAAGATAGCCTTATGCAAATCATGAAAGGCTCTTTAGCAGTCCTCAATCCAATACTAAGTTTGATTCTTCTTTAACAAATTAACCAAGGATATTATTCTCGTTAAGTAATCATTAATGAACTAACTGTAGTAATTCACAAAGGAAAGATCATAGCTTTGGCACTTTAGTGAAAGGTTTCTAATCTTAAATGGCCTTTATTTTTGTTATGTCTATCATAAAAGTCTTATCTTTTTTCTTGTGCTTAAGAAAATATACCTTTTATTGTGCAAAAAAATGTTTCTTGTGTTTGAGATAAGGCTCACTCTCTCGAAATACTTAGAATACTTATTTGAAGTGTTATACATGTTCTTTTATGTTATACACTATAATGTTGTCCAAGTACATTGTTAAAAACTGATCAAGTAAAGTTAAAAAAAAACTTATTCATAATGGTGCAAAATGTAGCAAGCATATCAGTAAAGCCAAACAACATGACAAGGAATTTGAACACTTCATACTTAGTCATGCATGTGGTCTTGGGTTCATCTCCCATTACTATATATACTTGATCATATTTTAAGCATAAATATAACTTGGTGAAGTATCAATGCTTTCTAGGTTGATTGAAGAGATCTTCAATTATTGGTTATTTGTTTTTTATAGTGATATTATTAAGTGTTTTGTAGTTGATGCATATGCAAAATGATCCATTCTTCTTCTTTTTGAATAGCACTAGTATGTCGTTAAAAGCTACAAAAATTTGGATGTATCCAACATCCAACAAGTTTTTGAGTAATTTTTGTAACATTTCTAGTTTGGGAAGCGTTATATGATATATGATAAGTTGTTATAGCAAGTGGTTTAACACTAAACTCTAAGTCTATTTGGTGGTTTGCTTAAAGTCTTGATAAGAGCATTTTCAAAAGTTTGTGTGGCATCGTATCCTTTAATTGTTAAAGAACTACTTGCACCTTTATATGTATTGAGTTTTTTTCATTATTAAGATCTTAAAGAGAGACTAAAAAGCTAAGGTTGTGTTGAAGACCCTTTTTAAATTGTATGGCAAATAACACATTAGCCTTAGACTTGGCTACGCACTCTGTAAGAATGATGCATACTTTATTTCCATTGAGGATATTGAGAGCGCTAGTGGTTGACAATGAAAGACATGGACCTAGTTAAAGAATTCCAAGCCAATGACAACGATGCATGCTTTACTTCTATTGAGGATGTTGGGACAACTTTTGTGACACTGATAATTGGTTTGTGAATGAGTTTACTACATTAATTATATCTTTTTCACTAGTTACCTTGAAGCTTAGGCACTTGGTTTTAGCTACTAATACAAAAATGTACATTGCTCATGTATTAAGTAATGTACAAATGGTCTTGCCATTAAGGGTAGTACTTATGAACACTAATCCTTTTTTGATAGGTGTAGGCAATTATTGGTGAGAACTTATAATTGCTTAAGATTCCTTTGATTGTGATTGTCCTTCATTCCCTAGGTTATGGCATTAAACGCCTTATACTTAGGGCAATATCAAAGTTGATGTAGTTCATCATAAATAATTCATAAACTCCTTGGCCTTGTTTTAACACCCTTCCTCCACCCTTATATTTATGACCAAGCTTAAAATATTCTTACCAAAATAATTATTTTTGATAATTTTGCCCTCACAAATAAATTATTTTGACAATTTTATCCCTATAAATTGTTTTAACTTTTCACATTTACCTTTCTTCACCTTTTCAACTTCAATTTTACATTTAACAACAAAATACACATATTTTGTAGACAAACTTTCTCAACAAGAAAACAAAAAGAGGTTAATCTAATTTTACTTGCATTGTTAATTTTTTTTTGTTTTTAGTTATTGTTTGAAAAATACTTATAATTAATTAGTTGGTAGTTACTTAGTAATTAATAGTTAAAATATATAAAGCTAGCAAGCTAATAATTAAAATTGTTTAAAAAATTAAGGGGAATGGGGAAGATTTTGGCCAATTCTTGCAGAAAATGTGGCCAAAAAAACTCAAAAAATCAAAAAAAATGAAAGAGCAATCTTCCCCTTCTATCCTGCGCAGACACGTGTATCACACGTGTCGTGCATGTGAAATGCACTCCCTCAGCGCGTGCATGGCAACATGACAAGAGGAAGATTTGTTGCTCCACTTATGCACACAATGCGTGCATACCACATGCTGACATAGGTAAAAGTTATAAATGCAATATGAGTCAAATTTTTCAATTAATAAGTAATGCATTGATATCTAACTCAAACATATATGACTATTTATTGTAGCATATATAGTCATGTTATTCGCTTGTGTTACTACTAAAGCACATGCCCACACTATATTACTCTCTAATGTCATCAACACATTATTCACCTGTACCCTTACATCAATATTTTTCCATGCCTTTGTCACGCTATTCACACATCCCCATACCATATTACTCATCAATGCCATTGCTACATTATTCTTCTGCACCATCGTATCATTATTCACCCTAGCTCCTGCCATATTATTCTTCTACACCGTCGTATCATTATTCACTTATACCTCCACCACATTATTGTCCTGTATCGTTGTATCATCATTCATCTGTGCCACCACCTCATTACAATGATGAATTCAGGAGGAATGTGATGGATCGATTCGAGGCATTAAATTCAAATTATTGAAAAATGAAAGAGAACATCCAACAGGTTGAACATAATATGATGGACCAATTCAATGTGCTAAAAATAAACTATCACAATATGAAAAAGGATATACTATAGATCAAACATAATGTGATGGACTATATTAATATGCTATTGGCAAACTTTTGAGAATGGATGCTGGTCTTCTCTCATTCACAGATGACATCTACCGTCTCACTTGTTCAAGTAATTATAATTAAATTGTATTGTTTTTGCTAATTTTTTGGACACATTTTTGTTTAATTTAGTATGTTTATGTTTTATCATTGATAAAGGATCCACATAATTATGTATATGATCTACCTATATGGGCATAACATAGACTTACATCAGTCTTTCATGAGAGTCGATTTGGTCAGATGTACAAAAAGTGTCCATATGCTAAAAATCCTTACACTAATCTTTTGGAGAAAAATCATATGGTCGTTTTTAATAGACCATTACTTTAGTATTCAAAAGACTTGATTATTGATCCTATTGTCCCTTATTCGAACGATTTATATGCTTAATATTTGCAATAGTTAGAAGACACAAATGCTTATATAGAAACACACTCGGTTATATTGACATCTCAATGATTTTGCGGTATTTCTAATCCGAATGCACAGTTAAAGATATTGTAAATATCTTACCTATAACTATATTACAACATTTATCTTCTCTTAATTTTTAACAACTACGTCATTATTTGATTAGCATATAGATGAATATATTTATTTGTTCATAAACTGATAAATAATATGTCATCATATGATATTACAGAATTTAACCATTATCTTCATGCGTCTATATGTACGTTTTATATTAAAAATTATTTTCTATATGTATCTATTTTTTAGTAAATTTTAGTTTTATTTTTATATTATTTTTACTAATATGCAGACAAAATTATTCTATATTTGGAAACAAATAAATAATAAAATAGTTAAGTTATACACTTTTTCAAAGAATTTAAACATATAAGAGTATGTGAGTGGTGACTCTAGTAGAGTGCGAAGACCTTGCAAGTACTATTGATCATATTTTACTTCTTATATTGACTTGTGATGAAAATTGGGTTACATGTGTCATTAATTTGTCCGAACATTAGATACGTATATATAACTCAGCACCGCAAGGCCATTCGAATAAGGAGATAAATGTAGTCTTAACACTACTATGTTAGTTATTATTTATTGTGATGTGCACATGTAGCCTTTACAATATAAAGCCAAACTTGCAGGATATAGACACATCATTCTTATATCTTCGAATGTTATTGTTGCTTTGGCAGACAATGGGCAACATGGATTGTGAGGTATTTATATGTAAGTTCATAAGTATATTATGTTGGATCACAATAGGATTTTAATTCTAAGTATGGATCAATTATATTAATAATACTTAGTTTATATTAGTTATATTATATTAATTATTGCATATCATAAAATTATATAATATTTTACATGTATCAAATTTTTTATATTTTAACATAAAAATTATATAATGTTTAACATAAAATTATAAATTCACTAATCATACCAAATAAGTGAAATAAAATATAACACATTAAATAAAATATAGAGTTACATATGACAAATAAGTAAGGCATTTAAAAATATGATAATAAATAATTATTCATTTTCATCGCGATATAATAGATTCCTGCATGTTGCACAATTGCATTTGCATTGCTTATAATGAAAATACCGTCGAATAGTTATCTCTTCTCTCATAAATAAGATACATTGATTTCTCGATTGATCTAATAAAACACAACCTACAAGTGTCTTAACAACAATGGTTTACACTTTATATGAAACTTTTTACAAACTTAGGTCTCTAATTGGATATATTTTAAATGCATATTTATTACAAATGTGTCATTCTTATAATACTTTGAATAAAAATCTTCGTACTAACTTCTAATATGTCTAATTGCTACTATTACATGAACACATGACAATTACTACAAAGCATCAACATTGATATATATTTGTGCTTATATTGATTACAGTGATTTTGCCTTTACTTATCATTTCAAACTCATATCAAAAAATAGAGTACACTAATATTTAGTGGTTTTTTCTCGCCTCTCATAAAACTAACACTATAACACTGATCATATTTAATCCACTAAAACCACAATGAAAGAGTACATGCATCATTCAATAATACATTGATACTTCCTATAATGTTGGTGGTCATTGTATCATATCATCTTATTGAAAAATGAGATCTAGCCCATTTCATCCTATAAATAGTTTGTTGTATCGTGATGTATTGATCTTAACTTATCTATGTATTTTTCAAAATCACTACAAACAATAAAAAAAAATATCTTTTTTGATCTTTAAACTTGTACTCTGCTTTGAAATTTCTTTCAATATGATAGGAACAAAAATTATGATAACAGTCAAAAAATATTTTCCTTATTCTAATAATATTATCATATTGATTTGACACAAACATCAAATCTTAAACTTATTCAAATGTGTCTTATAGTTTCTTTAAGATATATTTTCATGATGCATCATTTACAAAATCCCCTACTTTAAATGTCAAAAAATAAATCTAGTCATTTTTATTAAAAGCTACTGCAACAAACATAATTTTTTAGTATGTACCCTTTAAAAATGTGCTATCAATAACAACCACTAGCTGAATTAATAAACAAAAGCCACTAACCAATGCGCCTATTACCAAAAAAAAATATAGAAAATGATCATTCTCGTTTGTTTTTATATGCGTAATTGTACTAGATTATTCTCTCTTAAAATATAATAAAATTATGGCAATAGTTTAAACAACTTCACTGAATCTCTATGTGTCAATTTTTATGCCTCTTCTCTAGTTAGCCATACCTTACACTATGACACATAAACTCTAAACTCACGATGTATGTTATTTTGGGCATTATTTAAAGTGTAAATTTTATTAAGATCTTGAAATTTATCCATCACATATTTACTAATAAATCAACTATAGCTTGATAATGACCGAGTTGCAATTAGTCGCTTCAACAAGTATGAACTTCTTCAAAGTGTTTAATAGACCAATATTCACTATTTTTATTTGTATTAATTACTCGAATTTGCCATCTACATCCATCAATCATACATTTCGCCTTAAATCATTCTATTATGGATTTTGAAATTTGAAAGTGAAAATTGTTCTTCAATGCCATTATAACCAATGTGTCTCGTAATTCTTTTTTTTTTCAATTAAAAATATAGCTAACATATATAATATTATAGGCAAAGGTAAATAGTGCATCTTACAGTTAAATAATTAATGATGGAATTGGCAACAAACGACAAGAACTTGGTGGTCCCAACATGTCTCTCTTAACACCTCATTGAGCTACTACTTTGATGAACAATTTTGACTAAAGTTAAATTAATTACTCCTTAAAGAAGAAATAAATAGTTGTAATTGAACTTTTGAATTGTTAATTTGCAAAAGAAGAGTGTAAGACACCTTATAATCATCAATAATTATTTATTTTGTAGTGACATAAAGAGAAATGAGATGTTTGCTCACTATATCACAATATTGCTTATAAAGGCAAATATACTATAATCATTACTAATATCCACATATCTAACGGATCTTATCTCACTATCTATCAAACTCATTTTTATTTTATTAACAAATTCTATTAAATCAGTCTAGTGAAGTCATATAATATCGTTAACAATTTATGATACTTGATATTCTTTAAAATTGATAAAAGTTCGATCTTTCCACTACAATATTTTTCTAAACTATATGATAATATAACCCATGATCATTCATCACAAACACCAATAAATACAATCTCAGTCATATATCTAATATATATCAAAAATATTTATATATAGATACTTGAACATTGATAATTTTTTAAATAAAATAATTGATATTAAAAATAAATTAAATAAATTCATACAAAATAATAAACTCTCAATTCAAATTAAACAAATTCATAAAATAAATATATAATAAAAACATACAAATTTAATTTAAAAATATAAATTAAAAAATTCTAAATTAAATTTAATATTAAAAATATACTTAATTTAATTTAATAAATACCAATTATAAATTATAAATATAAATTCAAAAAATTAAATTTATTTTTAATTTAATAAAAAAATACATTATAAGTGCCCTCGGCACTCGAAAGCATTTATGTCCTAGTGTTGTCCTCGTGTCGTGACACGAGGCCACTCATTTTGGGTGCCCCAGTGTCAAACACATGAGAGTAAATTTTATATTTTATTTTTAATCAAATATTCTATTTCTATTAAAAAATTATATTTGTCGATATTTGTTTAGAATTTTTTTAACAAATAAAAATTAACAAATTAATATATATCATATATATAATCTAAATTTAATTTTAAAATATTAATTATAATAAATTTTATAGCTACATTTATTTTAAAATTAACTAAAAATTAAGTATTAAATAAAAATAATTATTAGATAGATTTTATTGATAAAATATTAGAATATTTACGTCACAGTATAAAAATTAACGGAATGAATGTTGAAAAATTTTGAGATGAAACGTAAATTGCTTTTTTTAAGTAAAAAAAAGTATTTGTGTGTTCTTTATTTTACAAGTATAAAAAAATAGTTAAGAGAATAAAATTATTAAAAATAATTATGTTAAAAAAATATTTTAAAATTAATTATAAATGTAAGAGTGGTTAAAATACGACTCTTTTAAAAACAATTTCTTCATTCTGTAATCATTTCAACTTTGAGGCGATTTTGTTATTATAACCTCCATTTTAAAGGTGGCAAATCTATAATTATTGCAAGCCCGGCTCGGCCTAATCTACTCCGTACCAAGCTAAGTCAGAAGATTAGGG